>JADBJO010005443.1:89888-114888 GCA_016801955.1 Conus betulinus
TCCCAGTACGGTGACAAAGACGGGAGACAATTTCCAGTCAGCGGAGGGAAAAAACTTGACAGTGCAGTGGTTATTCCCCTTATCTGACTTGATTTTTTTTTTCATTATCATTTATAGCTGTTAGTAACAGCTATTCTGATCAAAATAAAACATTAGGCATCATCCGTGACCCATAATGAACATACCTACAAATTTTCAGAAAGACTGGCCAAGAAGTTTTATCTGGAGTGAGTGGAAAACATTTTGACCATGGACAGACACACAGACAGACACACAGACAGACAGACAGCATTTCTTCGTTGCTATTGTAAAGTACTCCCTGTTCTATAAGAACTGGAAGTACAAAAAAAAAAAAAAAAAAAAAAAAAAAAAAGAAAAAGAACTCAAAATGGTCAGGATGCAATACTGTAATTCCTTTCTCCCAATCCTGCTACCCCTTTCCCCTGCCTAGTAACTTTCCCCCTGACACACATCCCCGCATGAGAGAGAGAGAGAGAGAGAGAGAGAGAGAGAGAGAGAGAGAGAGGGAGGGAGACAGACAGACAGACATAGAGAAAGAGAGAGAGAGAGAGAGAGAGAGAGAGAGAGAGAGAGGGAGGGAGACAGACAGACAGACAGACAGGACAGACGGACACAGAGAAAGAGAGAGAGAGAGAGAGAGAGAGTGAGAAAGAGACAGACAGACAGACAAAGAGATGAAGAGAGGGAGTGATGTAACCTCCAAGTTCCAACCGACTGAACCCAACTAGACTTTGCGACATTTTATAAGCAAGATGTTCTATCCAATGCACAGTTCTACTACACAGTTCTCACTTGCTATCAAACTCCCTCTCAGAAACTTAGTGATCAACATGACGAAAAAAAAACAAAAAACACAGGAATGAAAACGTGACTCAGAGCAGACAGCAGTATAGATCCTTAAGATGAAGCACTGCAGCCCTGTGCCCTGCAGTCGTGGGAGGATAACATGTAAATCACTGCAGCCCTGTGCCCTGCAGTCGTGGGAGGATAACATGTAAATCACTGCAGCCCTGTGCCCTGCAGTCGTGGGAGGATAACATGCAAATCACTGCAGCCCTGTGCCCCACAGTTGTAGGATGACAACATGCAAATCACTGCAGTTCTGTGCCCTACAGTTGTAGGATGATAACATGTACATCACTGCAGTTCTGTGCCCTGCAGTCAGTGGTGGACAACAAGCCACATGAACACTAGGCAGCACTGACCTCTCTGGTCTGAAAGCACACGGCCTCCAAGGCAGCCCGCGCTATGTGGAATTTGTTGGTGAACTGACTCAGACCGCAGATGATTCTGAAACAATCCATCAATTGATTTGTCATTTATCAGTCCTGCAATCAACCTGTCAATCAGTCCTTCCATCAACCTGTCCTTTATCAGTCCTTAAATCAAGCTGTCGTTAATCAAGTTTTAAAATAACTTGGCAATCAGTCGTTCAATCAACACAATCAGTCGTTCAATCAACACAACAATCAGTCCTTCTATCAACATATAAATTCTTTCATCAACATGACAATCAATCCTTCAATCAACCTGTCAATCAGCCCTTTGATCTACTTGTCATAAAACAAACCCTTCAATCAACCTGTACTCAATCCACCCTTAAATCAACCCACTATTCATCAATTCTTCACTCTGCACATCTGTGAACCTATTCATCAGCTTGTCCTTCATTCATCAATCTTTCGAGCAGCTTGTCAATCAATCCTATCAACTTCTTATTAATGAATCCTCCGACCCAAGCGTCGAAATGCATCGTGTCTTGTCCTGTACTTTGTTCGTCAATGTCCTCGGCGGCAACTAACCCCCACTCTTTCTAAATTTTTTGCTTCGTTCTCCGCCATCAGTCGCTCCATTTTGAAATTTTGAAACTTCACTCTGCATATTGACTGATACCCTTTGTTGTGTTGTACTTCACGTCTCATCTTCCACACTCTACGTGTACGCGGACACTTTCTACCGTGTTGCACTTCACGTCCCGTCTTCGTCGTTGATTGTTTTTTTTTTTCTTTTCACTTGAAGAAGACCCAAGCGGTCGAAATGCATCGTGTCTTGTCCTGTACTTTGTTCGTCAATGTCCTCGGCGGCAACTAACCCCCACTCTTTCTAAATTTTGCTTCGTTCTCCGCCATCAGTCGCTCCATTTTGAAAAATTAATCTAGAAAGATATATCAATGAGCTAACAACAGGTACTGACCATACGAGCTTACCAGTAAACAAAACTGACAGACATACTACACTGAGTGCAACTACAAACATTTATGCCTCACTCCAGAGAGAGACAGAGACAGTGTGTGTGAATGTGCATACGTGTGTTCCTTCAGATAATGCTGCAGTCCAATTGTGGTTAAGTGTAACAATGAAAGATGCGACGACAGAGAAAGCAGTGTGATGCATATAAACTCTATTCATATTGACCTCCACATACCCAGACTGCCTCTGCACACTGATTATTACTGACGTCTGCATACATGTGGTGCAGAACTTCAAAACTTTGTTGCATGGAGCAAAAACGTTTCCTTGAGAACTCCATTGTCCGGCTCTCTCCTACAGTTAATTGAGAGTGCAAGGGAAGTAACTGATTTCTCATTCTATTTGAATGAAGAAGCAATTTCAGATGACTGCATTTTTTTCTTTCTTTTTTTTTTTTTTTTTTTTTTTGGCTGCCATGTCTTCTGTGCCTCTTAGATTCACTACTCCAGCACCACCTATTCTGTCCCACACTGCATCTCACCCAAAGCCTCAAGGCTGAGCCCTAGCACACGGGAATCCAGGGCCTGCGATCATCATCAGGTCGTACCGAGGCCACCTATCAGAAGGGACACCGCACTGCCGACAGGTCATTCCCGTGGAGTTCAGTGGTGTCGATTCTGATCCGAAATGATTAGGACCACCACCTGCTAGGCCCTCTACTGAAACTATGATTGTTTCTTGATTGTTTAGCCAGCAGAGGTGGTGACCTTACTTTTTAATGTGTGAGAAACACTGTACTGTTTTCACTCTTCATAACAAACTTCTACTCACAAACAGTCGTTGTTACTTTCACATGTTATGTCATACATCATTGCGTTTTTGATATACTGTGTGAGTCTCAAAACTTGAGATTGCTCAACTATTCCTGGGCAATTTTTTTCCCCAGTTATTAACCCCTACAAATGCATCATCTGTAAACAAAACGAAGAAAACCTGAAGAGGAAGACACAGATGTACATATACAGTGAAGAATACCAGACGGTCTAGTTCCAGGTCTTTCCAAGGCCCATTTGTGGGAAGCTTTGCGCGCATGTGGACGCTTGCACTGACTCACCCTCGAGCACTGTCCTGCCAGTAGGGGCAAAACAGTTCCGGAGAAGGCGGGGAACAAAGTAACAGCCATGGGAACTGTTCACCTTCTGGGCCAGGGCCTCTGAACACACACACACACACACCACACATACACACAAAGACACCACACACACACACACACACACACACACACACACACACACACACACACACCACACACACACACACACACACACACACACACACACATACACACACACACACACACACACACACACCACCACACCACACACCACACACACCACTCATACATACACACACACACACACACACACACACACACACTCACGCACACACACACACACACACACAAACACACACACCACACACATGCACACGCACACACATACACACACACACATTGTGAGGTCCTAACATTTTAAAGTTAAGCATTTCCTTTAAGATTACTTGCAGGTATGTTGTAGCAATGTTTAGTGGGACATTTATATGCACTTAGATAACCCACATTATGCATACACTTACATAGTCAGACATTTATGCATCTCTCTCTCTCTCTCTCTAATATTACAGATTTGAACTGATGTAAAACTAAGTAATACTACACACACACACACACACACACACACACACACGCTCCTAACACAGGGAAACTATGCATTGATATAGCACACAACAGGGTTCATGGGGCACTGTCAACACACAAAATCCTCCATCTTTTCCAGGCCTTCTCCTTGACTTCAATCTGTTTGTCACTGAAAGCCAAACGTCTTCTGGGGCCTATGCACTTTCCACATTGCAATATTCCCCAAACAGTGAGCCCTCCCTATGACAGAGCAGCCAGAATACAAACTGTTTGCACCGTATTTCTGCATTTGAAAGCTAAGTCTTAGCTTTCAAACAAAACTGAAGAAATTTTCCAGATCCTTCTGAGGTCTTGTAGACTGTCTGACAAAGCAGTGAGAACACAAATATTTCATACTGTCTCTGCATCTGACGGTTTTGTTCTAGTTTTCAAACTGACATCTTTGTTGACTGATGCATGCTTTTTTCAGCATCTTGTTAATGTTGCATATCACTGAAGCAAAAACCCCTGACTTTCTCTGGAGTTTTTGCCCAGATCTTAGTTTACCCAACTCTCCTGAGACTGGACACATCTGCAGCATTTCCCATGATTCTCCCAGTTATCCCACACTCACACAGTGACTGGCTGCTGCAGCGAACCCTCCTCGTCTCCTTTTTCACATTCAATCATAGATAAGTAACTGATGTCATACTACCACAACCACACCCAATCTCTTCGTAACACACAGATGCACTCCCACTCTGTCTCACCTCAATATGCACACAGTGAGCGAGACAAAGTGACAAGACACCTGTGGGTCCGTATGTTGAGAAACACACATAATAAGAATCCCTCCACGACCTTCATCACCATCACACAGGAAGCTGACGTACCAACTTCGTCCGACGTGTTGATGATGCCCAGGTGTCCCTGAGCCACCGGACGCAGGCTCCAGCGATGGCAATGGCTCCCTGTGAACACGCACACACAGCGCTGAACACCCGTGGAGTGATGGTTTAAACTCATTGCCACCTCATCGATCACCTGGCGGGGGCGACGGGTTGAGTGCTTAGCACTGACGCATTGTCCGCCAGGTGATTGAAGGTTTTACTCAGTTTTCACAGGTAGCTGCGCGGTCTAAGGGAAACAATCTTGGAATCTACAGAAAGCTGAGGATTTCCTCTATTAGGTGGTACTCTCCCTTGGTGTATATCTCGCGTTTAATTCTACTTTTTCGCTCATATTATAGGATAGCTGGAGATAACTCTGGCTGGCCGTGTTCATTATGTTGTTGGCACCGAAGCGTCAGCGAGTGGTAGCGAACAGAAACATCTTATTTCGAGAAGTAAATGAACGAATAATGGAAGAAGGATCAAATGAAGAACTGGAACTGTTTTCCGAACTTGCCGCACTTTTCCGAACTGTTTTTTCCGAACTTGCCGAATCAGACAGAAAGGATATATGAGTGACGATGGTGAGTTGCACATACCAAATGATGATGAAAATTTTTTCCTTTTTTCTTGAAATATGTGACAGCAGCACTCTGTTTCAAGTTTGGACCATGCACACAGCTGTGTGTATGAAAGATACATTGTTTCCATGTGTTTACTACACACTGTGTTTACTACAGTTATGATCATATTGATTTTTCATGCATACCTACGTGGAGAAAAAGTTTTTGCTGACAGCTGTTTTCCTACACTTTTCAAACCAGTGGTGAGTGAAGTGTGTACTGAGCACTGGACTATAGTATTTTTTTTCTAAAAGAACGTGATCTGAAGTTTTCAAAACATATAATTATTGTTGTGTTCGGTTTGGTTCTGTCTGTATATTTCTTGTAAAAATACCCAAAGCAGTGTGTCTCTGTGTGTTGCGTTTGTGGCAGAAAGCTGCGCCTGCATAGAGTTAATGAATAACAGACTAATCAAGAACAACAAAAGAATTCCAGATCTGTGATTCAGGCCTACGCACCGAACAAACTCTTTCCCTTCCTTTCCACAACAGCGTGACCTTCATGCTGGTCTTATGGATGAGCTGATACACTCAAGCTGTGTGTGTAACACGAGCATCGGGACTGTCGCTGGACGGACGTGGTAGCACTCTCTCCAGAAGGAGAGCTCATTCACGGTGGCTCCGTGTCTAAGCAATCATTGTCGTCAGTAGGGGGGTTAGTAGGTGGTGCCCTGCATGTGTTGGATCCAAACAGGCGCTACTGAACTTCGCTGAAGTGACTTGGCAGCAGTGCAGTGTGTCCTCTGGTGGGTTGCCTCACGACAATGTGACAATGACTGCTCCCTGTGGATTGCTGGTGCCAGGGCTGTGGCGGTTTGGGCCATGCCATACTAAGACTGTGGACGAGAAGCCGGAATGAGGTGTGGGTGCAATGGCACTGAGGTGGCACAGAAGTTAGGAAAGCAAAAAAAGAAAAAAGAAGAAGAAAAAACAACAACAACAAAAACAAACATGATTTCCTGACTTTTCTTGACTTTCACCTTGACCCAGATCTCATCGTCATTGAAAATGAAGACGATGAAACAACAGACTGCCTTATCAGTGAACATATCCCTAAGACAGCTATGCTCCCAAAGCAATGAACAATATTTTTCACAATACAATCAGAATACCAGATTTCTTTTACATCTTAGTTCTGCCCCCCCCCCCCCCCCCCCCAACACACACACACTTCCCTGCCCCTTCTCCCTTTTTGTATGCTTTGTATTTTCAAACATATGTAAAACAAAGCCTTTTCCAATCCTCATTGTCATGCTGTAGATTTGCATGCTCTTTCAGTATTTTGCCATTTCTCCTCAGCATATAAGCAATTTCCCTAATAATTATCTGACTTGCAACCCAAATCTTATTTCCTCTGTCTTTCCAGTGACTGGTTAAAACTCCTATGTTTTATTTTGAACTTTCCAATTTTCCCAGACCAGTGCAGACCATGATTGTAATGTCTAACATGAAGTAAGCCATACCTTGTCAAATTCTGAAGAAAAATGCACTTGAAAATAAAATTTTAAAAAGACACAATATGACTGGAATCATTGATACAGCTCTACCATGTAGTCTCTGACCAGAAATAAATTCTATCATCTTCATGCTCAGGTCACTACTCTTCACACACACACACACACACACACACACACACACACACACACACACACACACACACACACACACACACACACACACACACACACACACACACACCACACACACACACACACACACACACACACACACACACACACACACACACACACACACACACACACCTTCCCCCTGCTACCACACTCTACCCCCCCTGCTTCCTCTTCGACAAAGAGAACCAAGAGAGGGGATCACCTCCAGGGCATACACAGCCTTCTTCTTGGGTCCCAGCTGGTAGGCCACTGTGGTGAGAAGACCCGTCTTGGACTCCACGGGCTGCAAGGTGAACCACACACAACACACATGACACTCAGCACACACAACACACGGCACATGACAGACAACACACATGACACACGACACACACACACAACACATGACACACAACATACATGACACACAACACACATGACACTCAGCACACACAACACACGGCACATGACAGACAACTCACATGACACACGACACACATGACACACAAACATACATGACACACAACACACATGGCACACAACACATGACACACGACACACACACATCACACCCAGCACACACCTCAATCAGCCTTTTTCCATGTTGTGCAGCAAGCATGAACAAGCCTAAGATCGCGGTAACATTATCGTTGTTGTTAACAGTATTCATATAGTGCCTATCCTCAGCCCGACACTAAGCTCTCGGCACTTTATAACCCACACTCTCTTTTACACAACAGGCTGCCTACCTGGGTAGAGCCGAATGAAATGCTGCCTGTCAGCGCTTTATTCCATCATTTCCCTCGCGTCATTCATTCAGTCACTACCATTCATTCAGTTTCCTTCCTTCATTCTTTTGATTTTCACACTGTGTACTATGTGTAACATGTCATCCGCATCAACAGCAAAACTGGCCTCTCTCTTCCGAAGTTGGCGACAGGATATTTTTTTTTTTACCTGTGCTCAAGATGCTATGCGTGCGTTCACGCATGGAACCTGGGTTTACACTCTCATTTGAAGGGCTTTTAGGGAAGGGAGTCTGAACCGATGTTGACTCTGAGGAAAAAAATTGGCCTGTACCAAAATCATCCGGCGGAGATTCGAACCTGCAACCCAAGCCTCACCAAGATTACGAGTCAGGTGCTCTACTAACTGAGCTGCTCCAGCCCAACAGACAATCACTGGCCTTATTACGGGCTACAGCATTACAAGAAAACTGTCCATCACAAGCGACACAATCACATTCTGAACGATGCCAGATCATTATTTCGAGTTCTATTCTAGGCACTGTCTAACCATTTCTTAAGTTTTTGATAAAGCATTCTTTTGACAGAAAACATACTTCAGAACAACAATTTCCTTCTTTACTAAGCAACTACATTAAGTTCCATGAACTACAGGCCTGTCAAGGGTGACCATGTGTTCCCTCGGTTCCCCTTTGGGATATTTCATCAGCTTTCAGCATAAAGACGCGCTACTTTAAGGAAAAGAGTTGTTGCAGAGGCGGGCCATGGTACAAGGCTCCGATCCATTCTGCAGTGTGCTGAGTGTGTCGCTGTGTGACAGAGACAGGTGGACTCTCCATTTAACAATACTGTGGATAACACGGTGGCCTAGGCCCACTGGATTGACAGGTACAGTGTCAGAAAGCAGCGCTGACTGTGTGGGCGTGTCTGCATTCACTCGAAACACTGGCAGCGAGTGAGATGGGGAACTGGCACCATCAAGATGATGGATGAATTCCCGATTTCCCATGATCAGGGGACCTTAATGGTCCATTTCAAACTACACTCAGACAGGAATGCTGTGTTAATTTGAAGAAAGAAAAAAAGAAACAACATCAACAAAACATGACATTTAAAGAGTTAATCACACAAAAGAAGAAAAACTAAGAATTTACTCCATTTGCTGGGTAATTTTTTTTTTTTTTTACCAAAAATTAACTGCCATCTCAACTTGTTATTTCCTTATCCTGTTATATTTCGAATTATAATGTAACAATTAAACATTAAAAACAAAATGTCATTAAAAGAAATCCTTCACCTAACTAGTACACACACGGAAACAGTAGAGAAGAAAAAAATTCAAGCCCAACACAGAATGAAGAAATTCTTTTTCTACCGCCTGTTACAGCTAGTGGTAAAACTACATAATGCACTATCTTCTCTTGTTGTAGCCACTAGTCAACTACACATATTTCTCCCTTTGTGTAGAAATGCACCATCTTCTCTTGTTTAATAGCCAATTGCAAACCACACACATTTTTTTTTTATTTGTCCATAAAATCCACTAGCTCCTTTTGTTATGGCCACTAGTATTTTACACATACTTCTCTCTATGTGCAGAAATGAAAAACCTTCTCCTGTTATAGCCACTAGTAAACTACACATAATTTGTGCAGGAATGCACTATCTTCTCTTGTCATAGCCACTAGTAAACTACACATATTTCTCCCTTTGTGTAGAAATGTACCATCTTCTCTTGTTCTAGCCCCTAGTAAACTATACATATTTCTCCCTTTGTGTAGAAATGCACTACCTTCTCTTCTAAACTGCAAAATATTTTTCTTTGTGTAGGAATGCACTTTCTTCTGCTGATCGCCTCTAAATCCCCAAGCACTGACTGTAAACAAAAAGGTCAGTGCTCCTTCTGTCATCAAGGGAAGTCACTGCAGTTCACAGTTCAACATCAACTGACAATGCAGTCAATTGTTAGGCACAGCTTTTTGAACCTACCTAAACATAGCTGACAGCAATCCCGGAATCACCGCTCAGAACACCAAAAAATCGACAATCAACAGGCGAACACATGACCATTCATCGGCAAACAAACGACACACATTTTTCATACCCTTCTTACTCTCCCAACCCCTTCTACTGCCTCACCCTTCATACCATCCCCCCCCCCTCCCCCCACCCCTCCCTGGTCCATTCAAATCTCTCTCCCTGTAGCATTTTCCCCACCCCCACTCACTCCAGCTGCCCCTTTACCAAGCCACACCCAAGCTTGTCCCGATGGTCTGACATTCAATCATACCAGTATCCAATCATCCAATCATACCAACGTCCAACTATCCAACCATACCAGTATCCAATCATCCAATCATACCAGCGTCCAACCATCCAACCATACCAGTATCCAATCATCCAATCACACCAGTGTCCAACTATCCAATCATACCAGTGTCCAACTATCCAATCACACCAGTGTCCAACTATCCAATCATACCAGTGTCCAACTATCCAATCATACCAGCGTCCAACTATCCAATCACACACCAGTGTCCAACTATCCAATCACACCAGTGTCCAACTATCCAATCACACCAGTGTCCAACTATCCAATCACACCAGTGTCCAACTATCCAATCACACCAGTGTCCAACTATCCAATCATACCGGTGTCCAACTATCATCCAATCACACCAGTGTCCAACTATCCCAATCACACCAGTGTCCAACTATCCAATCACACCAGTGTCCAACTATCCAATCACACCGTGTCCAACTATCCAATCATACCAGTGTCCAACTATCCAATCACACCGGTGTCCAACTATCCAATCACACCGGTGTCCAACTATCCAATCACACCAGTGTCCAACTATCCAATCATCCTAGTGTCCAACAATCCAATCTGACACAACAGGCCGAGGTCAACCCTGTTTGCAAAACTCACCTCTGTGCCCGTGTTATACAGCAAGAAACAGCCTGTTCCATACCTGGAAAAAAAATAAGGTGTAAGTTCAATGATTGGTGTGGGAACAAATAAACACACACACACACACACACACACACACACACACACACACAGAGTAAAACAAACAGAAGACAAAAATAAAAAAAAAAATGACAAGAATACTGAAACAGATCCGAAGACAAACAATCAGGACAAAAGTAGAAAAAAAAAACAACAACAATAAAATCGGTGGAACAGTAGAGAAAAAGCTACGAATAAAAGAGCAAACAGAAGAAGAAGAACAGAAGGGAAAACAAAAAAAATCGATCAAAAAGACAACTTGCCAATATGACTAACAGGTGGTCGGTGTATGCAACAGCAGGGTGAACAGCACAGTGTGTGTGTGTGTGTGTGTGTGTGTGTGTGTGAAGAAGAGGGGTATGTAAATACAATTTCAGTGGCTAAACCCGACAATGAGCTCAATGTTCATGGAAGCAAGCACTACCGAGCTAATGGACAAGACAGGAAGTTCTCACTTCCAAGGATGTATCCACCCATTACTTCTGTACGCTCTGAGACAATATTACTCCATCCACCCCCTTCACTTTTTTGCAACCACTCAGGACACATCGTGAGAATGATAGCGACGCTCTTCTAAAAATAAATATGTAGTGGTATCAATGTACAGATACAGTCCTTCCTATGTCATATCGTACCAGTTAGCAGCCTTTTAACAGTCGATTTCATTCGTTAATTTCAAGAGAAATCAACTAACCCCATTGGCGTCTTCGAGCACTGAATCAGTGCTCCTTGTTCTAAGTATGTCATTTGCAACGCTATCAAACAACAACAAAATAATTGTTTTGACTTTTATTACAACATTTATCATCAAGGAGAGGAAAGACAGCTCTATTTCACTGTGCAAAACTAAAGTCATTATCAGATTTAGGGTTTTTACAGAAAATCAATTAGAAACAGTCAAAATCAGGTGTCCTGAGGGAATGTGACTGCTGTGGCTGCAATGTTATGTGGGCACCTACAGTGGAACGAGGGTCAGTGTTGATAGTGTTAACACTATAAGAGGAGAGAGAGAGAGGGGGGGGGGGGAGGTGGGAGGGGAGTTAACTCCCCTCTCACCTAATCTCTCCTCTGATCGTGTTTAACTCCCTCCCACCTCCTCCTCTCTCTCCTCTGATAGTGTCAAGTCCCCTTCTCACCTCGTCTCTCCTCTAATAGTGTTGTCTCCCTCTCCTCTCCTCTCTCTCTCTCTCTCCTCCTCTGACTCCACTCACCCACTTGCCACTCCCTTCCCACCCACCTTTTTTATTCCTCTCCTCCTTTCCTCTCTCTTCTTTTGCCCTAAAGTCTTTGCACACTGTGTCAGCCATCAGCAGCAGTCTGCAGGGTCCTGACCATGCGCTGATCTTTCTGCCTATTGCACAATGGTCATCGGCTGGCTTTTCTCTTGAGGTGAAAAGTGCATCCTAGAGATCTATTTCTGTCAGACATTGTGCACAAAGTTCCTTTTCTTTTATATATATTTTTTTTTTCAACTGGCAGATTGCCCACACCTTGAAAATGTGCATCATACGCATGATGTTGAGACAAACACGCATGATGCTTTATAGCAGATATCGATGTGTGGTCTCTTGTCACTTTACACAGAGAAATAGATTCATTTGAATCTCCATCTCTGCTAGGAAAAAGTGGTTTTAGATGCTCTGATTTTTACAAATGTTAACTTAATATTTATCAATTAACATGTATTGATTCTGACAAATGTTTATATTTATCAAATTAATATATATTGATTTTGACAAATGTTCACTTAATATATATCAAATTAACATGTATTGATTTTGACAAATGTTAACTTAATATTTATCAAATGAACAAGTACTGATTTTGACAAATGTTAACTCAACATTTATTAAATTAACATGTATAATCGTTGAACATGTCTGTGACCAGGCTCTAAATAACATTGAGTGATCAACATTTCTAACAAAAGTTTTTGAATTTTGAAATATGGCTGACAACGTTAAACACAGATTTACAGCCCTTTACATCGACATCTTAATACCCGGGAAGACTGGAAAGCTTTCATCAATGTCTGTTACTCTACCAAGCTTGACTACATTTGCTGCAAAAAGCAAAAGTTTTACCATGGGACACACACACACACACACACAGACACACACACACACAATTTCTGAATGATCAAAGACTCACTTTGTTTACACATGTAATCTATACAGCCATCGCCAAAAAAGCAAAACAAAAACTATCAACAGAATGACAGCATGATACATATCAAATAGAAGCACTAAACAGCTAACAAGATAAAAAAAAAAAAGGACAAAAAGCATCCATTGAAGAGCACAGGAAAACTAAGCTAGCTACAGCAAGACATGGAGGGACACTACTATCAATGGAAGAGCAGACTGACGTGTTTTTGGCTTGACCCAGTTTAAAACATGTCTGACCCACCAAAGCCGCTTGCTGGTCGCCCAAGATCTGTGAACACACACACACACACACACACACACACACACACACACACACACACACACACACACACACACACATGCACACACACACTCATGAACACTCACTCACACACGCGCACACACACACACACACACACACACGCACACACACGCACACACACACACCCAAGCATCCACGCAGAGAAAAATCAGTGTTAGTTTTAGAACTGTCTTTGTGCAGTACAGGATTTTTTTTCTCTTTTTTTTTTCATCAATACAAAAACTACACAGCTCTGAAGAACACCACCACTTCACACACCTTGAAACACACCACTCCAAACTGTTAGAGTGGTATTTTTTAGAAACTAGCTATACAACCCCATCATCTCACACCCCTCCCCACCCTCCACGCACCCCCCCCCCCTCCCCTCCTTTTTCCTCTCCCATAATCCCCTCTGTCGTTTCTGTCTGGCAGCCATTCTTCCTACCACATGGACAACAGATAAGTCACTCTTCGTTGTTTGTTTGTACTGTCCTAAATGTTAAATGTGATCTGTTTTGTTTTTTTTTTGCCTGAAGAAGACCCAAGAGGTTGAAATGCATCGTGTCTTATCCTGTGCTTTGTTTGTCAATGTCCTTGGCGGTAACTAACCCCCACTCTTTCTAAATTTTGTTAAAGTAGTATGCAAGTTTGAAACGACAGCAAGGTCCCTTTAA
This sequence comes from Conus betulinus, assembly GCA_016801955.1. Lineage (NCBI taxonomy): Eukaryota > Metazoa > Mollusca > Gastropoda > Neogastropoda > Conidae > Conus > Conus betulinus. The sequence continues at coordinate 103,781 of JADBJO010005443.1, forward strand.
AAAGCTGGCTTGAGAGGAGCATGCGACTACACTTGGAAACAAACTGAAACTGACTGACATCGATTTATCAAGTGGTTATGAAGCAAAGGTAAGGTAAGGTAATGATGTTTACAGCCCAGCCGACCGCAAAGGGCCACATCAGGGCTGTCACCACGTTACAATCAACTCACATGTCATTCGTTCACACAACTCTTTAAAATACATCTTCTAAAAACCCATCCCAAATTTTGTTCAAAATCTTTCCACTATAAAAATCTCAGATCCGATGAAAAATGTTGATCTCTCAAGAATTCAAAGATCGCATCAGGCGGAACATCTCTGAACAAGATTTTCATGGAATGTGCTGTAAAATGTTTGTGTCTCACATCAACGCAGCAGCAGCAGTTACGAAGCAGCATCAAACAAAACGAATAAGACCTGAAAGAAACGAGCTTAATGTAAAGGGAAATCTCAAAATCAATCTTTTTAAAATTTTATTTTCCTACTGACTTCATATTTCTATCTATTTCTTCGTTTTATTTGATATCTTTGAACACAGTTTATTTAATATCTTTGAACACAGTTATTTACTTCTGATTCTTCTTTTTTCTTTGAATAGGCAAATATTGTGGGACTTGAGAAAAATAAAAAATCATGCACCCCCCCCCCCCCCCCCCCCCCCCCCCATCACTGCAAATCAATTCATGGCTTTTTTTTTTTTTAGAAATGTCTGTATCCATTGTACATAATCCACATAAAGCCTTAACTGACCGATGTAGCCCACACTGTAGATCCAGGGGATGTGCAGAGAGTCTGATTTCAACTGAAACTATCCTCACCCCTGGCTGCTCCCATTGAAGAACACTGGACTTAAACTGAAAACTCTCTTCTACAACATGTTGCTGCTGACACTCCAAGACACATCAGTCTGTGGATGTTATTCTCTACCATTTTATCTTATTTCGCTTTACACCTTTCAAAAATCCACACACACACACACACACCCAGCCCTCACAAGACATGCTTTACGTAAAATTTTGAAATCAGGATTTTTTGTTTGCTTGTTTTCTTCTTTCTCTGTTTCTTGTTTTTGTTGTTGTTGTTGTTGTTGTCCACACCACAATTCAGGATTTCTGATCTGGTTTTGAGAACAGGGAAATTCTCTACAACAACAAAAAACTGAACGAGTGACAGCCATGCAATTGTTAACACACTCATTCTGTCACACACACAGTCTCTCACCCCGGAGATGGGAATCCCTTCAGAGGACCTGAGTCCAGGTGCCCATAGATCTCTGAGCAGCTGCGGATGGTTGGAAGCACCTGTTTGGGAATCTCAAAGAACCTGCCAACAAGTCAAAAGAAAAACAACAAACGTTGGTACAGCATCATCTCACACACACACACACACATGTAATGGCATCAGAACTCTGTCTTTGATGTCAGGACTCTGCCTGCCACAATGAACCATGCATCACAGTTCACTCATTATGTGTCACAGGCTGTAAGACCTAGGACATGTAGCATGATGGTAGAACTGTGGAGTTTACCTGGTAGAACTGCAGAGCGACCTGTCTGGCTGACGTGTGAACCCGTCACCTGGCTCATCTGAGGGCACTGTCATCTGAGTTACCTGAGTGAACTGTGATTGGATTTATCTGACAAAATCACCACCAGATTCACCCTATGACACTTCCGTTCAGATTCACCTGATGACACTTTGTTCAGATTTATCTGATGATACTTTGTTCAGATTTATCTGATGATACTTTGTTCAGATTTATCTGATGGTACTTTGTTCAGATTTATCTGACGACTCTTTTTTCAGATGTATCTGACAACACTTTGTTCAGATTTATCTTATGACACTTTGTTCACATTTATCTGATGACAATGCAATCAGATTTATCTGATGACACTTTGTTTCACATTTATCTGACGACACTTTGTTCACATTTATCTGATGATACTTTGTTCAGATTTATCTGATGGCACTTTGTTCAGATTTATCAATCAGATTTATCTGATGACACTTTGTTCACATTTATCTGATGATACTTTGTTCAGATTTATCTGATGGCACTTTGTTCAGATTTATCTGACGACACTTTGTTCACATTTATCTGACGCTTTGTTCAGATTCATCTGACGACACTACAATCCGATTGATCTTATGATACTGCAATCTGATTTATCTGGGTGAACTTCTGTCAACTCAATTCAGTAAACTGCAACCAAAATCAGATTTACACGAGTAAACTACAGTCTGATTTCTCTGAAGAGATTGCGTTTAGAATTATCCAAATGATATACAATCTGATTTCTCTGGGTGAATTTCGGTCTGATTTGTATTTAAAAGAAAGAGCGACAAACAAAAAAAAAAAAAAGCTAAACTAAAACAAACCAGCTTGATCCATCTGTGGGACTAGTCATATCCATCCAGCAAAATTCAGGCCACTGTGACAGGGGTAGGCATGCATAAGTCAGTGTGATTTTTAAGAATTCTGCCAGAGTGTAAACGCCTGCTGAACCATCAAACATAAGAGTGTGTGTGTGCGTGTGTGTGTGTGTGTGTGTGTGTGTGTGTGTGTGTGTGTGTGTGTGTGTGTGTGTGTAAGTGTGTGTGTGTGTGTGTGTGTGTGTATGTGTGTGTTTGCATATGTGTGTGTACATGTGTGAACGTAAGTGCCTGAATATAATGTGTGTGTGGGTGCACAGATATATATGTGCGTGTGCATGTGTGTGTCTGTCTGTCTGTCTGTCTGTGTGCATGCGTGTGTGTGTGTGTGCATGTGTGTGTGTGTGTGTGCACGCATGCATGCATGTGTGCATGCCTGTGTGTGCTGTGTTTGTTCATGTATGTGTGTGTGTGTACCAGTCATACATATGAGGCTTCCAACATGCATACAAGCATGTGCGTGTGAGTCTGCATTTGAGTGTACACGCGCATCAACAAAACACATTTACCACATGCACAATCACACAACCAAAGACATTCATCCCACACAAAACAACCCCCACTTTACTGATCATAAATAAAGCTAGACTACCTGCAGAGAAAGTCGTCCCACTTCAGTGTGTGAATATTCATGAGCATGGTGCGGCTGGCATTGGTCACATCGGTCAGGTGACGCCCTCCGTTCACCCCACCCGTCAAATTCTGGTAGCAAAGGAAAAAAAAAAGGCAAGAATCCATATCAATAGATAGCACTTCCTCAAACTTCAGCAAGTACTTTAAAATAGGTCACAATCACACTCCCCTTGAACCGCACAGCGCATGACACACCATAAAATACTGGTAAACTCATCACAAGACACCACAGCCTTCACATCTAATTGGAACCGAAAGAACTGCACGGCTGCTTGAAATAGCACAAAACTCAACCACTGTCGAACGGATTCTGGATCCCCTTGCTGATCCGGATCGGAATGATCGATCAGTAGCTAACCTCAGTGAGTTCATCTCTGACTCACATTCCATCTTCTCCACCGCGTATTTGTCACAACTCTTCCTGTCCTATTCGTTTCATCTCGCTGACAGACGTACAAACCAACAGATGCGACTGGAAACATTACCTCCTTGATAGAGGTCACTATTTGGATACAGACTTGGCCCTGAAAGCTTACAACGATCAATGCTTCATTTCTTGATTCTTGATACTACTAAGACCTGCCAGCCAGTATTTGCCTGTCCCGACCATGGCTCAACTTCCGGTTCACACGTGGAGGGTAAATCTTACTTTACGTTAGTCTACTGATGATTTGGGAAGAGTTCAGCACGAAGACGAGGCATTTTGGCGGGGGTATCTTTTAATTCTTGTCCATGCATGATTAACTTTCAAAATGTATTTTTTCTTCTTCTGAGGAGTGTGAGTGACAACTATTGCCAGTGACAGTGGCATTATATTTAGCACATGGATGGATGTTCAGGCACTGCTAAATGAGACACAGTTTGGAAATTTAGTTCTAACTGCTCCCAAATCAATAGTAGTTGTCAGGGTTTATTGGTGTTGTTTGTTGTTGTTGTTGTTGCTGTTTAAGAACAGAACTGTTCATCTTCAATCAGAACATTTCATATTCCAGCACTATTGCAATTAGCCATCTCTCTCTCTCTCTCTCTCTCTCTCTCTCTCTCTCTCTCTCTCTCTCTCTCTCTCCTTTCCCTGTTTTCAACCCTCGGAATCAATAAGACTTTACTGATTGTATTTCTTTCACCTTGAAAACAATCAGGTTTACAAACCATTTGAAACTCAGTTTGTTTTGTCAGTTTGTCATTATCATCAGCTCTTTCATTCCTACTTTTCTATGAATCATCACTTCCTCTTGTTCCTAGATTCTTGTAATACGAGTATTCCCTTCATTCCTGGATTTAGAGGGGGAAAAAGCAGTATAAAATAAGAACTGCCACATATGCAGTTGCAAACCAGCCAGAATAGAGCACTGAAATGTAATGGAACCATCCTTCCATCCCATCCCCCCTCACAGATCTGCAGTGAAATGTAATGGAACCATCCTTCCATCCCATCCCCCCTCACAGATCTGCAGTGAAATGTAATGGAACCATCCTTCCATCCCATCCCCCTCACACATCTGCACTGAAATGTAATAGTACCACCCTTCAATCCCATCCCCCCTCACACATCTGCACTGAAATGTAATGGAACCATCCTTCCATCCCATCCCCCCTCACACATCTGCACTGAAATGTAATGGAACCATCCATTGATACCATCCCCCCTCAGATCTGGGCTGAAATTTAATGGAACCATCCTTCCATCCCATCCCCCCTCAGGTCTGGGCTGAAATGTAATGGAACCATCCGTCGATCCCATCGCCCCTCAGATCCGCACTGAAATGTAATGGACCCATCTTTCCATCCATCCCCACTCACAGATCTGCAGTGAAATGTAATGGAACCATCCTTCCATCCCATCCTCCCTCACTGATCTGCAGTGAAATGTAATGGAACCATCTTTCCATCCCATCCCCCTTCAGATCTGCACTGAAATCTAATGGAACCATCCTTCCATCCCATCGCCCCTCAGATCCGGGCTGAAATGTAATGGAACCATCCGTCGATCCCATACCCCCTCAGATCTGCACTGAAATGTAATGGAACCATCCTTCCATCCCATCCCCCCTCACATGTCTGCAGTGAAATGTAATAGAACCATTCGTCAATCCCATCCCCCCTCATATCTGGGCTGAAATGCAATCGAACCATCTGTCGATCCCATCCCCCTTCAGATCTTCACTGGAACCATCCTTCCATTCATCCCCCCTCCTCACACCTCTGCACTGAAATGCAATGGGGTCCATCCCTGGGTCACCTTCCATCTTTTCACTGCATTTTATTACAAACGGTTTGGGTAATTTTGTGTGACCTTGCATGAGATACAAATCAGCCAACAGATGATGCGAGTTAGAACAGCCCCCCTCCGCAGAGGTTAAAAGCCCACTCCGAAGCTGAGACACAAATCCTAGCAAGTTAGCGAAAACTAACACACACAAAAAAAAACAACTTCCATCCCTCTCCCTTTCCCCCACTCCCCTCCATCGCCTCACCCACCCAGAGAAGCCAGGAGTCGACGGTGCCAAAGAGGCATCGATCCTCAGCGATGGCCTTGCGCACCTCCTCGTTGTTGTCCATCAGCCAGCGGAGCTTGACGGCGCTGAAGTAGGTGGTGATGGGGAGGCCGCAGTGAGGCTGAAACCACAGGCACGAAGGTCGCTGTGAAGGTCGCTCTGATAGGGTCACATGACACTTGCTGTCAAGAGGATTTCTCACCAGTTACAAGAGCTCACACAGCAAACGCAGTCAGTAAAATGCTATTAAGAAATGTGTAAAAATGTCCCAAAAAGAATCGCCCAGCCGGTGCTGATTACAAGTGGATTTGGGGCTGTTTCAGAAGCCTTTCTTTTACCTTTAGACCCTGCGTGTGACATTACCACAATGATACAGCTACCATCAACATTGCTGCAATAGAACTGTGTGACGTGGAACCAGTAACGCACCTTGCCCCTAGACCACTGAACTTGATTCAATCAAAACAAAGCAAAAAAATCCCCAAAAGACCGACCATGAACCTACCTCACGCAGACAAAAAAAAAAAAAAAAGAAAAGAAAGAAGGAAATGCTGCTCCATTCACAGGAAAGACTGAATGGTCACATGACTCTACGCCAAATGTTTTGAGACTAATTTCCGACTCGCAACACGTCCACTAACAGATCCTCCATACCTATCACAAAAAAAACTAGTCAGCTGGGATGGAGCGGCATTTTGAGTTGAGGTTAGGTACTTAGCGAGTTGAGGGTTGGACAGACCATTTAAGACCAGACAGTACATGATGGAAGAAAGTTATGACAGGTATATACATAAAAGAAAAGGCCATACAGTTAGCGGAAGTTACAAGGAACTTTTAAAAAGTTTTGGAAAGCCTGGATAGTATATGAAGTGTTTCACACGATCAATATTAACAGTAAAGATGAGGTGTCACTGTTTAAATATGACAGATTTTGAGAGTGATTGACTCACTGAGGATCATTCATCAACATGAAATTCTTCAAAAGTCTAAGCACTGCTATTTGACTTTATGACACCTTATTCTTCACAGTCTTTTTTGTTTGTTTGTTTAGTTCTCATGACTGCCTGCCTTTTATTTTCATTTCTTTTTTGTAATTTTGCATCAGTTGATCATGTTCTTTGGTGTACTCATCATGTTGATTCAATTCACTTGAAGGATAGCTTGTACATTATTTGTTTTTCAAAAACCCACTCTGTTTGCTTATATGTTTGTTTTTTGCATTAATGCAGGCACTTTTTGATAGTTACTGTGTCAGAAATATGTTTTTCAAAATAATTTATCGCTAAATATTTGATTCATACATCAAAATCAATATTTCAACCAATCAGTTAAACAAAAAACTTCAAATTTCTAAAAAAAAAAAAAAAAAGTAACAAACAGAAAGTCCAAAACTGTCTCACAGAATATTCTAGCTTCTCTTGACTGGACCTTCATAGTGTCAAAATGGCATACTTGAATTTTGCATTCTATTTGAAAATATGACCGTAATATACATTTTATTTTCAATAAACCTTGTTTTGGGATGTGTGTGTGTGTGTGTGCGTGTGTGTGTGTGTGTGTGTGTGTGTTTAAATATTCACTAAACCTTGTTTGGGATGTGTGTGTGTGTGTGTGTGTGTGTGTGTGTGTGTGTGTGTGTGTGTGTGTGTGCGTGCATGCGTGCGTACAAGTATACTTGTGTACGATTCAGAATCCCACGCCAGCTGACAGTACTCACCCTGAGGTAGTCTTTGTTCTTCTGTGGAGTTTTTTTTTCCAATCAGGGATTTCACGGTGGATGCCGTTCTCAGGTCAAGCCATACTGAAAGCAGCCACACTCTATTGAAATCAAACCCATCCTCAGACAGCGACGACTCAAACTACCTGACGACGTTTCAACACCTAAGCCTTCTAACTGCCACTCCCCCCTATGCCGTCCTTCTTATCACACCCCGCTGAACTCCCAATCAGCACCACTATGCTCATAGGCAAGCCTGTGTTTTACTTCTATCATGGTGGTGTTTGGGTTGTTCTGAGTGTTGAGTTGCACCCCTTGAGGAAAGTGGCTGGTGTGCCTTTAAGGTCACTGTTGGTTGGATATTCTGATTCCAGTTATCAGCTTCTGCAGACTGTGACAATGGCAGACAGCGAAATGTGACTGACTGTTCAAACCCAACTGTGGACAATTTAACCACCCGGTGTAACTAAAGCCAAGTAGAATGTACTGTTGTGCTTGCGCCTGTTTCCAGCTTTAGTGGAAGAGTGTTAGGCAACAGAGACATGAAGATCCGGTCAGATTAAAGCGAAATAGAGCAACATACATAACACACACACACACACACACACACACACACACACACACACACACACACACACACACAACCAAGACATATGTACAACACAAAGTGTAATTTCAACAAGTACGGTGTACACACACACACACACACACACACACACACACACACACACACACACACACACACACACACACACACACACACACACACACACACACACACACCACACCACACACACACACACACAAACCTAAGGCAAGGCATATGTACAACAGCCAAAGGACCATTTCAACAAATAATGCAGGCAAACCAGCCATCGTCCACATGAAGTTTGAATATAATTGGGCTCACAGCCTAAACATTTCTCTACAACACACTGACATCCACATGAGCACACAATTTTTTTTGTTGTTGTTGTTGTTTTGTTTTCAGCTTTTATTGTTCTTAAGACATCGAGTCTACTGGTACAGGATGACATGTTCTTTAAAAAAAAAAAAAAAAAGGGGGGGGGGGGAGAGGGGGTGTAAGCATGTAAGCTGTGCAATTTCTGTAGTTCTCTCATGCATGTGTTCAGGCATGGTATCTCAACTCAAAGTCTTATCCAACAGATTTAGATGGGGTAGATAATAAGCGGAGTGACCTTAACTCCGCAGAAAATTTGAATGAAAACACACACACACACACACACACACACACACACACACACTCAAACTGCATCCTAGGGATAGTCTGTGTCAACATGGATGCGTCAAAATCTGTGCGTAAAGTAACCCAAGCAGCGCATTATAAGAAACAGCAAAGCACTTCAAGGCAGTACAGCTCAGAACTCACCAATGGCATTATACAGAGGCTGGCCTGTCTCTTTATCCCATACCACTGTCGTTTCACGCTGGTTGGTGATGCCCACGCCTGGAGACAGAATACAGCAAACACACCTTCAACCATGTCTTACAAATTCCACAAGGCACTGAACGTTTCACCCTGGAAGGAAAGAAAACGAGCTTTAATATTCAGATAAGAAAAAAAAAAAAAAAAGGCATAGTAAGGGCGATAACTGACCAAAGCTGGTAAAATGATATGTAAAACAAAAAAAAAAATAGAAGGACTGACTGAAATAAATCAAGCAGCAGGTGTCCAACCATTGACTGGATTTTTGACAGGATTGCCTGGTACTAGATTCCTACATCGCAATGAAACAGCTAGCATCCTTGCTGTTGCCCTCAACGCTGTTTGCCACCCTCCATCCATGTCCCTCTTTCCCTCTCCTTCCCCCCTCCCCCTCTCTTTTTCCCTCCCGCTGTGATGGCTTCACGAAATTTCCCTGTGACCTGGGTTCATAGAACTGACAGGCATCACACAGATTTCTCTCAGAGCATTTCAGTGTCACAGCATTCTGGAACTTTCTGTTCTGCCTGTGCCTGTCTTTTCAGCACACGTGGGCCGGCGTTCCTGGCAAAATCTGATGGGCAATCAATCATTGTGGCAGTTGTTTGTCATCTGCTTGACGACAGTTAGAGAAACGTTCACCCACAGAGACCAGTGTGACATGTCTCGACACAGCTCTGTTCCCCCCCCCCCCCCCCCCCCCCCCCCCTCCCCCATCTTATTTTCTCCACCGTTCCATCACAATTCCCTGCTAGCACACACACACACACACACACACACACACACACACACACACACATTCCCACACACACACACACACACACACACACACACACACACACACACACACACACACACACACACACACACACACACACACACACACACACACACACACACACACACACACACACACACACACACACACACACACACACACACACACACACACACACACACACACACACACACACACACACACACACACACACACACACACATCCCTTTTCTGTCAAAAGCACACTTGGCTCACTGTAGTTACCATGTATTGCCTCAACCTGGATTTGAACAACAGACTTCCCCCAAAACAAGCATTTTCATTACTGACACCATAGCCAGCCTCCGCCCAGTTTGGCAACAAAAGCAACACACAAAAGGACCTTTCTCTAAACAATATAGCATGTAACTGTGCTAAACTTTCATGAGCCCCCCAACAAAACCCCCCCCCCCCCCCCCCCCCCCCCCCCCCCCCCAAAAAAATGACTGACCCAAGAACTTTCGGAAAATACAATAAAAGACTTCTACTATTTGTCATGAAGGTTGAATGGGCACCTAACTCCTGAACTGGACATGTTCTGTAGCCGATTTACTTCTCATGATACTACTTAGACAGCTTCCATGAATCGTGAGCAGAAACCTATGGACAGAATTTCTTTAACTCTTTAACTGCTGGAACTTGATATAGACTGCTCCCTGCGGACTGTCAATGCTGGGGTTGTAATATGATGGCCCTGGATGTGGTTGTATATAGGGGGTCTAGAATGTCCTAGGAATTATGCCATGGGGAGGCACAGAAGATCAAACCAAACTGTAATAACAACACACACCAACAATGACAACACTGGGTTACAAATGCAGAGACCTGTGAATTGTGGGCAGGTCTGCTTCGAGGTCAGAGGCTAACAACACATTCTACAGCATCCCAGCTCCAGAGGGGACCACTCCCTTCATCATTTCAGTGTACAACATGGGAAATTTGTTAAAACATAGATCTGTTTGTCAGTAAAATTCTTCACAGCAGCCATCAAATGCCTGCCCTTTATCATTTCAGAGTACAACACGGGAAATTTGTCAGTACACAGAACTGATCATCCATAAAATTCTTCACAGCATCATCAAATACGTGACTTAAGTTAAACATAGTGATGCCCACTACTGAGGTCCTTGTGAGATATTTTTGTGAAATCTAATTCATAGGCAGTGCCCCTGCTGCATGCTTCATCGACTTCAGATGGCCCAAAGCACAGGTAATGTTGTGATTAATCTAATATTGTGGAGATTACTATTTATTATAACCAGCAGTAACGTCTGTTTGTAACCTCCATGAAACTGGTGGAACTTTTGGCACGAGAAAGTTCACTTCTGGACCGCCATCCTAAACCATCCAGTGTGATGGCTGAGCAGAACTTGCCAGCGTTGCACGCTCTCACTGGGTCACAACATGATTAAGACAAATAATTGGCTGATATGTAGGTTAGCTGGTTGTGTTGTGTTTGTAAAGCTACGGTGATTCACTGGTATTGGCAAACTGTGCAAGACTTAAATGACTCAGTGACTAAACGTGAAAATTGCTTCACCATGATTCACTCTTCCTGTAAAAAAA
>JADBJO010005443.1:122388-134888 GCA_016801955.1 Conus betulinus
CTGTTTGATGTGATTCTTGTCATCTCCTTGTGGTTAACAAGAGAAACACACACTCCTACAAAAACAGTATGTTAACCTTGTACTCGCATGTGCGATTAAAATCACGGTTATTTTTTTTTTCTTGCCTTGTGTGTGTGTGTGTGTGTGTGTGTGTGTGTGTGTGTGGGGGGGGGGGGGGGGGGGGGGGGGGGGGGGGGGGGGGGGGTTAACCCATCTCCCCCTACATATTCCATACCTTTACACACGTTTTCCCCACCTTTCCCCCCCCCCCCCCCCCCCCCAAACCTACCGTTGCCTACCCCTCTCCCCCCCCCCCCCCCCCCCCCCCCCCCCCATTTCCCTGAATGTACATACTTTTTCTCTCTTTTTACTTTCTTTTTTCGCAACTTTTACATACCTTTTTTCTCTCTTTTTACTTTACTTTTTCGCTACATTTACACACTTTTCTCTCTTTTTATTTTTTTTTTTTTCGCGACATTTACATACCTTTTTTTACGTTTTCCTGCCTAAAAAAGAAAAAATAAGAAAAAAAAAACAAAAAAAAAAAAAGATTTTCCCCTACTTCTACCTCGCTTTCCCAAACTTTCAATATTTTACCCATCTTCCCTGATCCGTTCGTATCACTTTCCATAGTTTTACCTGAATTTCCTAAAACCATTCTTCCCTACTTGCAGCTACTTTTCTCTTTTTGTTGCCTTTGCCTATCTTTACACACTTCCCCCTATGTTTATCTACTTTTTCTTTCTTTACACACACACACACACACATATGGACACACAACACACACACACACACACACACACACACGAAACATGAAGTCGACAGCCTTCAGAAAGTTGGCGGTGCCAAAATCAACAGGCCTGCGACCGTGGCGTTTGTCGACTTCACTGGGAAATGCTCGTCGCCAGCAGAACTGTGCCGAAACAGTCGAGCAGCGAGGACGACACTCCGTTACTGGAGCTATAGCTATGCCTACAGTTGCCCAAGCAACATCAGCTCATCGTCATTCAACGGAGTCATCTACAACAACAGATGAGGTCGGTGAAGAAAATTACGCTCTTGGCATGAAATTAACTCTAGAAGATCGCATCAAATCATTGGAAAATGCCGTTTTAGCTCAAACGAAGATCCTAGAGAATATAGCCAAACCCCACGTTTCCATGACAACACACACAACACAAACAGAAACATGTCCTACAGACACAACATTGTATGCTGAAGTGGTCAAAACCCCACCTGCGAACACATCGATCAGTAACAGACTACCTTCTGCTCGTGAAAAAGCTGTAAATGCAGGAGCAAAAGCAGTTATAGGGACAAAGAACATCAAAACAGAACATGACGTCAGGCCTCCTATTCGAACTGATGCAAAGACTAAAGCATGACGTCAAATCACGTCGTGACGATGATTGTCAACCAAGAAGAAAACGAAAGCAAAAGAAGAGAAACTAAGCCTACCGAAGGTTCTGGTGATCTATGACTCGGTTGCAACGGCATGGACGATAGGAGACTTGGAAATTCGTACGATTTGAATGCGACGTCTCAAAGAATCTATAAGGTAAAGGGACGAGAGCAACGTCTGCGAGAACTTGACGATGCGGAGGAGAAACCGGATGCAGTGGTAATACACTGCTGCATTAACGATCTAAAGACTTCTGCAGCAGAAGACATCAGCACATCGTTTGTGCAGACGCTAAAAACCGCAGCTAAAAAGCACACTGAAGTTAAATTCGCGGTCAGCAAACTGGCTCCAGTTAGAGACAAGAAACTCGAAATAAAACGTGTTCTGTTTAACGCAAAAGTCACTTCTTAGTTGTTTGAGGTGAAGAACGTTTCATTTATTCAAAATAACAACATCAAATGGAGCATCTTCTTCGAGACGAGGTGCACCCAACAAAGAGAGTCTCCAGTCTGCTGGCGAGGAACATTGGACGGCACACGAGGGAGATCAAAAGACAAAGACGGACAGAATTCTTGAGGATCAACCCAAGGATGCATGGGAGACCAAAAGACAAACACAAAGAGGGACAGAATTCTGTCCGTCTTTGTGTTTGTCTTGATCTTCCTTGCATCCTTGGGCGGATCCTCAAGCGTAGGCTTAAAGATTGTCCCCTACATTGTACACTGTTTGCTTAATGTCTTTAGTTTTTCAGCAACTTTTTTCCTCCCCACACTTTCGTTTGGTTTCATTTACTATCCTTCGCTGGCTGCTTTTGGGGCTGCTGTTAGATTCTTTTTTTAACCCCTGGTGGTGAGAACACCACGGTATTATGGACTGCAATGTGTCTTTATTTGATGCCAGGAGCAGACTCAACCAGCCGTGTCTTTCCTGACGAGTTCTAATTCAGTATACAGAAGGCCTCGGAGCAGGCAATACAAAGACTTCGGAGCAGGCAATACCACTAGATATGCTTTCGAAAGGGTTACTATGGTTCTCGCATAGCTGGTGAAGAGTTTTTTGTGTCTATAATATGTTTCTTTAATTATTACATGCCCAATTTCTCCATTTTCAACCATTTTCCCTTCCCCCCCCCCCTCCCTCTTCCCTTTCGCCTCCCCTCCATAAATGCAAATCTCTGCCAAGTCATTTCTATGAAAACAGTTGAGTTGTTGGTCTGCGCTTGTGTATGCCCCCACTATTACGTTGTTTGTCCGATTTTATTCAAATTTAAAAGGCTCTGCCTGTTTTGTATAACGGTTACTCTGTGTTAGGTTTCATATCAAGAGTTACCCTACTTGTTTACAGAACAAACAAAGTTTAATTCGAAGCACGGCTTTGTTAGCAGGGCTAAAAACAATACATCGTTTGCAACCAATTTTTTCGTTTGTCTCTGACATGATTCATTCTACAGAAGTAAAAAGATTAGCAATTTGGCCATATTTTTTTTCACCCGTACCATCTTGGGAACAAATTAAACCTACTTTTGAAGTCGGTCTCAAAACGTTTTTAAAAAATGTAGCTAATGTTCACATGGAAAATTATGTATAGAGATTACATTAAAATATTCGCAGATGGATCTGTACTTGACAATGCAGGTGCAGCATTTTGTAATTCCTACTATGAAAAGTCAAACGATATCATATAGGTATTCACTTTTTACTGCAGAGTTGTTAGCTATTTTAATGGCTTTACACCATACTGAGGAGTTTACCTATTAATAGTTGTAAAATATTACTCTGTGTGGATTCTAAGTTGGCACTATCAAACATTTGTTAAAAAAAAAAAAAAGAAAGTCTCGAAATGATACTAGAAATCAGACGTAATTCATCAATGGCATATAAGGACATTAGGGTAAACTTTTTACTGGGTTCCCTCCCATTGCGGAATATATGCCAATGAACTGGTTGACAGAGCAGCTAAAAGTGCAGAACGTAATACTGAAGGGGCAATACTAATTAACATAAATTTAGATCTGCACGAGTATTATAATCACATTGAAAAACTAGCGAAAGGTAAATTTCATAAGATGCTGCAGACGTCAGATAGCCAATATTCACACACTTGTATAAAAAAGCGTCAGCACAATAAATTCCAAATTAGTTTTAAATCATATATCTGATACAAGTTCAAGACATATTAGTTCTCTGATGTTCAAAATTCGTTTAAAATGCTTTACAAACAAAAATTTGCTAAAGATATTAAATGCGTATGTGGAAATCAAATTTCCATTAACCACCTGCTTTTACACTGCCCTGGTATCACAGAATTAATGACGAAAACTACAGGGGATCATCTACTGACCTCGTCAAATACCATTCACTGTCCAGGAAGTGTTAAATGACTTCCATCTTCTTAAATGTTTTTTTAAGAGGTTTTACACCTTAGTCCTATTGGCCTTTTCCTTTGAATAGTTAATTTATTGTTGATTCAATTGTTGTTATACTAATTTTCTGTTAATTGTTAAGCCACGTTTGATATAGATAGTAAACCTCACTTCCTTTCTACTAATTCTGTCATTTTCAACAGTTCATATCCCATTTAAAGCTTGATCATTATATAGAATTGTAAGGGTAGACATGTAGGAAAAATACATAATTTTTTACTACCACACACTCTCCAAACAATATTAACACATGCATAAACAATCCCTATTTCCATACCTTTATTTCTCCTATTTCCTCCTCCTCCCCCCCCCCCCCCCCCCCCCCCCCCCCCCCCCCCTTTCCCGTCTAATATCACGTGAGGGTGAACAGACGTAAAACTAAAGAACGAACGTACACACACACACACGCACGCACGCACGCACGCACGCGCGCGCGCACACACACACACACACACACACACACACACACACACACACTACTTTCTCAACCTTACATAAAGTTATCATCTAACTTTCCATAGTTTGCCTACCCTTCCCACTTGCCCCCACCTTCACATGCTTTCCCCGACCTTTTAAATCTACCCGTCCCCACCTATCCCCCTCCTCCCCCTGCCCCCCCCCCCCCCCCCCCCCCCCCCCCCCCCCCCCCCATCTGCACCTGCCTGTCACTATTACATCTACCTTTTTGATACTCCTTCATTTCTTTCCCTTGATTTATTTATCTATATTTACTTACATTTACTTAAATTTCCTCTCTCTTTATACCAACGTTTCCTCTCTTTATCGATCTTCACCTTGATCTGTTCCTATACCTTTTTTGCCTTTTTTTTTTCCTACAGATTTTTCCCCCCTCTTATCTTTAGCTACCCTTTTCATACTCCCAGTTCTTATCCTGTCTGTGTGTCTGTCCGTGGTCAAAATGTGTTCCACTCGCTCCAGTCAAAGCTTCCGAGCCGATCTTTCTGAAAATTTGTAGGTATGTTCATTATGGGTCACGGATGATGCCCCATGTTTTATTTTTACCAGAATGGCCGTTACTAACGGTTATAACGGCCCAAAACGGTTTTTTCTTCTTTGTGGAATATCTCAGTGACGAAATACATTATGACGCATGTTTGATGATTGTGACGTCAAATACATTATGACGCATGTTTGTGACGTTTTTCTGGGAGATAAACCGGCAGTAAGTGTATATGCTTTGCATCTTGTTTTTTCATACTTCCCATGCTCCCCCCTTTTCCCCCCCCCCTCCACCCCCCTCACCCCGGCCTTGACGTATTTTTCCCCAGTTTACTGTTCCGCCCCCCCCCCCCCCCCCCCCCCCCCCCCTTCCCTTGCTTTTCTTTCTTCTTTAACCTGCTTTCCCCTCCCTTCACCGATGACGCCACACCTTCACCTTCTCCCTTCACCCCCCCCCCCCCCCTACCCCACCTTTCCCACCACTCCACCCACCCACTCCTGACCCACATCTATCTTTTCCTATCTTTGAAACTTCGTTTCTTGATCATTCCATAACATGTCACTGTCTTCACCTATTTTACCACTGCTGTACTACTGCAGCTTGCGCAGTCTTGTTGGAAAAGCGATACACGGGGCGACAACAAGTACCCCCATCCCCCCCCCCCCCCCCCGCCCGCCCCTAAAGTGGTTCCTTTGTGTGACAGTAATTCGGTCGATCAGCGGGGTCTTCTTCACCCAGTAAGTCTGGTTGTGACGGTGGTGAGGCTGTACGTAGGTACGTGGGGTTGCCCGCCTTCACCTCCAAAGTATGAAAAAGCTGTACTCTTCCCTGGCCTTTGGCTGGCGGAGGATCGGCAGGAGTCACGATGGGAAAGGTGCAGACTGTTGCAGCTCTTGCCCTGGTAGGTAAGTGAAGTGGACAATGTGTGGAATTAATGGACACCCTTCTTTTGATTTCTGTTTTGTTTTTTTTGTTTGTTCGTTTTGTTTGTTTTTAAACCAAGACGTGTTTGACCATTCTGTTTGTTTTGACCTTAGCCCTTAAATTCCAGAGTCAAGATCATTTTCAGACTTGACTTTTTTTTTTTTTTTTTTTTTTTTTTTTTTTTTCCTACACGTTTCCGTGTTCAACAGGTCAGCAAGCAAGTAGCCATTGTGTGGCATTCGTGGCAGGCTTCCTAGACTTGCTAGATTCCATGCTGTATTCTGTGAAAGTCGACGATCTGTTTGTACGGCGGTCTTCGGCATTTTTGTCAAAGTGATGACTCACAGTTGCATTTCTGTCAAATACTGAAGACCATCCACTCAGCTTGGAAGGAAAAATAAAGAAACGAATGAATAAGTAAAATAAATAAATAAACTGACAACTGAATAGATAAATAAATAAATGGATAAGTAACTATAAACTAACTGAACGAGTAACTGAATGAATGAAGAAAGAAAGAAAGAAATAATAAATAATGAATAAACAAACAAGAAAATAAATAGATAAATAAATAAATGGATAAATAAATATAACAAAACTGATGGATGGATAGATAGATAGATAGAATTGATGTTTAGATAGATAGATAGATAGATAGACAGATAATTGAATAAAAAAAAAAAAAAAGAAATGACTGAGTAGATAAACAAATGAAAAAATAAATGATAAACAACAAACGACACAAATAAAAAAATAAGTAAATAAAATAAATAAATAAATAATAAAGGAACAAAAATAATGTATATAAACTCACCATCACCAACAGCAAGAACAGCACTCTTGATGTAGTCTCCATGGTCGGTTGAGCTGCAAACATGGCCTGGTTTGAGTGACGTCATGGGTAAAAGGCCTGGGCGTTTGTTTCCGGGTCGAGTCATTTCCTGAATCAGTCAGTAGCTTCAAAATGGTGAACAGTGTTCAGACGGCGTCTAACCGTCGTCTGATTGCAGACTGAAGAAAAATTCATAAAAAAAAAATAATAAAAAAAAACAAACGACAACCAAACAACAACCAAACAAACAAATAATAACAAGAAAAGTATGTCCTGAAGTCCTTGTGATTCATACTAGTCATGTAGGACAATATTTTTGTTACAGATTTTCACTTTATGCTATCATGTTTATTCCATGTGGACATTTAGTCTCGTTATAGGGTGCAGAACCTTTGTCTTGTCTGCGTGTTGTTCTCGATTGTTCCCTTTTTGGCTTTCCTGCGAGCAATATGACGTGAACTGATGCTTTGCAACGCTGTGGAAAGGAAGAAGAACAATGTGTCTAATCTGTAGGAACGTATGTTTCTAAACAGTGTGGGCATGAATATAAAAAAGACTTTTTTTTTCTTCTTTATCTGAGCAGCAGCTAGTGCCTCAAAACAGACAATAGGAGCGACATAGGCCTTACTCTCCACCACACTCTTGTGTCTTCAGCATCAGCTTTCCTCTGTCTGCAGCGCTTGTTACTTACTTGCAGCCCCGCCGCTTTGGTTCCGTTTGCCCATCTTTTCTCTGAAGATGCGACCCAAACTCTCTACACTACTGCTCTCGTTCTCCCCGAAACTAGGATTACTGTAACTCTGTTCTTGCCGCTGTCCACAGAATCTTCTCCTCCTACTTGAGAAAGTACAAAATGCGGTCGTTCGACGTCGCTTTAGATGATCTAGATCCGTTCGTTTCAATGTTTTATTCTTGTTGTGTTCACGGGCTCCCAATAGAAAAACAAGATGCAAAGCATATAAACGTACTCCCTTTTATCTTAAACACACGCGAGATATTCCACAATGAAGAAAAAAAAAACCGTTTTTTTTAGCCGTTAGTAAAGGCTATTCTGGTAACATAAAACATTGGCCATCATCTGTGACCCATAATGAACATGCCTACACATTTTGAGAAAGATCGGCCAAGTACTTTCTGAGATAATCCATGAAAAAGTAAGAAAAAAAAAACGTTTTGGGGCCGTTGTAGCCGTTAGTAACGGAAGAAAAACCGTTTTGGGTCGTTATACCCGCTAGTAACGGCTATTCTGGTAAAATAAAACATCAGGCATCAAACGTGACCCATAATGAACAGACCTACAAATTTTCAGAAAGATTGGCTAATTACTTTCTGAGATATTCCATAAAGAAGAAAAACCATTATGTGCCGTTATAGTCGCTAGTAACAGCTATAACGGTAAAATCAAACATCAGGCATCATGCGTGACCCATAATGAACATGCCAACAAATTTTCAGAAAGATAGGCCCAGAAGTCTGGTCTGGAGCGAGTGGAAGACATTTTGACCACGGACAGACACACAGACAGACAGACAGACACACACAGAGCATTTCTTCGTTCCCATTGTAAAGTACTCCCTGTTTCCATGAGAACTGGGAGTACAAGAAGCGAACTTAATGTGTACACACACTCTCTCCCTCTCTCTCTCTCTCTCTCTCTCTCTCTCTCTCTCTGCGCTGTGCTGTGCTTTACTTCCCTGACTAGTGTGGCTTCTTTCCTACCTTGCAGATCGACTTCATCCCTGCACTCCATCATGAAAAAGTGGGGGGGGGGGGGGGGGGGGGGGGGGGGGGGGGGGGGGGGGGGGGGGGGGGGGGGGGGGGGGGGGGGGGGGGGAGGGGAGGGGAGGGGGGGGGGGGCAGTTTTTATTATACTCCGTGTTCGGCTAGTATACTCACCATGTCAGACCATAGCATTCAACCAAATTTGTGATGAAACACACACACACACACACACACACACACACACACACACACCACACACACACACACACGCACACACACACACACACACATATGCACACGCACGCACGCACGCAAACAGGCAGACAGGCAGGCAGGCAGAAGGGCAGGCAGGCAGGCAGAAGGGCAGGCACACACACACACACACACACACACACACACACACACAACACACACACACACACACACACACACAAACGCACGCTGACTCACTCACACACACAAACGTGCACGCACGCCCCCCCCCCCCCCCCCCCTACACACACACACACACACACACACATACTTACATTTACATGCACACACACACACACACACACACACACACACACACACACACCACACACACAACACACACCCTCGCGCGCGCACCCGCATGTACGCACGCACGCACCCACACTTTTTAATATTATTCACAGCATGCGGCGGACAAAACAGGAAAGCAAAAACAAGGGATGATTTTTTTATTATACTGCCTGTTCCGCTAGTATACTTACCATGTCAGACCATAGCGTTTAACTTCAGTTAGATTTTTCACTAACTCAGCCAATCAATCGCTCGCGCACGCGTGCAACTCTCTCTCTCTCTCTCTCTCTCTCTCTCTCTCCTCTCTCTCTCTCTCTCTCTCCTCTCTCTCTCTCTCTCGTGCGATCTCTCTCTCTTGTGCATGGTTTGTGTGCCTGTGTGTGTCTAAGCATGCGCTGATGCACGTGCGTGCAGGCGTGTGCGTGCGTGCGTGTGTGTGTGTGTGTGCGTGCGTGCGTGTGTGTGTGTGTGTGTGTGTGTGTGTGTGTGTGTGTGTGTGTGTGTGTGTGTGCAGTTTGAGAGTTGAAACAATGCACCCCCCCTCCCCCCCCCAAAAAAAAAAAAAAAAAAAAAAAATTCATTGGCTTATGCAGAATATATTGAATACTCTCTCTCTCACTCTCTCTCTCTCTCTCTCTCTCTCTTCTCTCTCTCTCTCTCTCTCTCTCTCTCTCTTCTCGCTCGCTCTCTCTCTCTCTCTCTCTCTGTCTGTCTCCACATCCACGACCCCTCTGCTAATTCGTCTTTCCCATCCTCCTTTTAAACTGCCAGTTTATATCTTTTTCCACCTAAAAGACAATTATACTCAAAGTCTGACGCCAAATTTGTGGTGGTAAGAGTACTTTCAAAGTTTGCTTTAAAAAAAAAAAAAAAAACAACAACAAAAAAAAAAAAACGTGCACAATCAATTACAATCGAAGCAATGAATTTTGATCTGTTCGTTCATGATTTTTGTCCCGTTTCTCAGCTACTCTGGAAGCCAACCAGCTTTGGTGTCCACATCAGTTTAACCACTGGATTGCAGATTACTCGGTTCCCTACATTGACTACGGGGACGTACTGGTCCGGAAGTCTGCAATCCAGAGGCTGTTTGTTGTCCGTCGAGACGACGAAGACCATCTAGTCATCCTGGGATTGGGGTTGAGTGCATAGATGGCTGCTCAGGCCGATCTGCGCCCGGAAATACCTATCACAGTATGGACAGGGGATGGTGGCAGCAGCTGGAGATCTGTTGACACACTGGTCTTCCTGATCATCCTGCGCTGCTCAGCTGCAGCAGTTATGTCGCTTTTACAGGTCTCTGCACCTTTGCGGACAGCTGATCGCCACCCATCTCTCTGTCCTGGGCAGTCTGCTCCCATGTTGTGTGGCTGATGTTGAGGGCCTTCAGGAAGGATTTGAGGATGGATCTGGCAAGATCAGGGCGTGACAAGATCATTTTAAAACACTGGCGAACCCCAAGGATGTGTCTCGTCTCCCATGCTATTCAAATATTGGCCCGTTCAAACAGCTCAGAGCGTTTCACTCAGATACTCAATCATTCAATTATTTATTTGACTTTCGATGTCATTGCTTAAATCGTGGACGAGATGTTCGCGAGATGCGCAATGTTTTCACGTAATTCGCCTTTTCAATGGAAGTTTACGTCCTCTGCAGCCATATTTATGTTTGAATACGTCGTGCCATGTGTGTGTGGCTGGGCGAATCTCTCTGGTATTCCCGAAACAATTCCATTCACTTTTGCCCATCGCCCCCACTGCGACATAGGCCGCCGACAAGGTCCCTCCAGCTGCCTCTGTCCTGGGCCAGTCTCTCCAGCTGCCCCCATGTGTGGCCCATCTTCTTGGCATCCAGGTTACGTCGCCATGTGTTTCCTCGGCCGGCCTCTCTTTCTTTTTTCCCTGGGGGTTCCACTTGAGGGCTTGTCTCGTGGTGGTGGTGCTGGCTTACACAGAGTGCGGCCTATCCAACTCCAGTGGTGTTGTTGGATATCAGCTCCCGCTGGCTTCTGTCTTGTATGCTGCCATAGTTCTTCATTGCTGATCTTGTCAGGCTACCGGGTGTCGAGGATTCGTCCCGAAACAGGGTCTGCAAACATGGTATTTCTACGAAGTTCAAAATCTCTGTATAAATCTTAGAAAGTTTTAGTAGGCCAATACATCCACCAAACATGAACAAACGAATCATAAGAAGAAAACAAAAAAGCGCGTTTCAACCTCTCAGATTAACGACGCTCAGGACAACGGAAATGATCAAATTCGGAGCATGATCGGCGTTGAATCAATAGAATTTGCCCCGAATACGATAAAATAAGTGATTGCTTGTTCTTCATTTCCGTTATCCTGAGTGTTGTTTGTCTTGCCTGAAGAAGACCTGACAGGTCGAAACGCGCCGTGTTTTGTCTTGTGGTTCCTTTGTTCATGTTTGGCGGATGTAGTAACTTAAACGTTTTGAGATTTGTTCAGATTTCTGCTTGCCGTCGCTTTACTTTGCAACAATATCAGTATTGACCCTCTGAGATTTTTGCACCGGACCATGTGCCCTGGATTTATTTTAGTTTTTGCTTGGAGAAACAGGGGGGGAGGGAGTAAGGGGGAGGGTGAAGGTGTGGGGTGTGGGGGGTGTGTGTGTGTGGTATTGTTGCTATACGATAATTTCGGGGAGTTTTTGTTAAAAGCATGTGGTGTCCTCGCAAAATAGAGACTCACAATAGTTTCTCAGCTGATAAAGTTTTTTGGGTTCCTAGCTTTATCGGTTTACCTACTATAGATTTATGTCTTCAGTGTCGGGTTACTATACTATACAGGGAAATTCCTACACGGAAATTTTAACATCTGGGCTCATTTGTGTCAACAAATCGTATTCAAGTTCGACGTGCTTTCATGATATAATGCTTAATCAATGACTTTGTGAGAAATTCACCCTCCATTGCAATTTGAGAGTCCTTTTTGTACCCCCATTCTTATAGAACAGGGAGTACTTTACCATGGGAATGAAGAAATGCTGTCTGTGTGTCTGTCTGTCTGTCCGTCCATTGTCAAAATGTGTTCCACTCGTTCCAGACAAAACTACAGGGCCGATCTTTCTGAAAATGTGTAGGTACGTTCATTAAGGGTCACGGATGATGCCCGATGTGTTATTTCACCATCATAACCGTTACTAACGGCTATAACAGCCCATAACAGTTTTCTTATTTATGGAAAATCTTAGAAAGTATTTGGCCGATCTTTCTGAAAATTTGTAGGTATGTTCATTATGAGTCAAGAATGACGCCCGATGTGTTACTTTACCGTTATAGCCGTTACTAGCGGTTATAACGGCCCATAACGGTTTTTTCTTCTTTAGGGAAAATCTTACGCGTATTTCCGTTTATATGCTTTGTCTCCTTTTTCTTCTTTAGGGAAAATCTTACGCGTATTGGGAAACTGGGAGTACGTTTATATGCTTTTCTTTTTTTTTTTTTTTTAATTCTGTCGCAATTCCTATGAACT
Source organism: Conus betulinus (assembly GCA_016801955.1). NCBI lineage: Eukaryota > Metazoa > Mollusca > Gastropoda > Neogastropoda > Conidae > Conus > Conus betulinus. The sequence goes on from JADBJO010005443.1 coordinate 134,686, forward strand.
TGGAGCTTGGGTGAAAGGGGCAGAAAAAAACAAACAAACAAACAAACAAACAAACAAAAAAAACCGGCCTCCTTTCGCCGACTGTAAGGATGTCACACTATCAAGTTACACATTACTGGATAGACTTTGTTGACAGCTCTGCTGTTTGATGGTGTACAGGGGAGGGCCTTCCATTTGCATACTATTGACAGGCGTGTCAGAGA
>JADBJO010005443.1:142388-152388 GCA_016801955.1 Conus betulinus
GATTGTAAAGCGCTTAGAGCTTGGTCTCTAGCCGAGGATAGGCGCTTAATAAGTATTCATGATATGATAATATCTGATTTATATTATACATTCAGTGTTCTGTGATTCCCTAACATCCACCCTTTCTGTACACTGTATCGGCGGTTTCCAACACATTGCCATGCAAACGCTGTTGAAGACTCTTTGCTGAATTTGAAGACCAACAACCTTTTCTTTTAATACCAAAAAGACACAATCTTCCGCCAAAAAGTGACAAATGGATAGATGCAAAGCGTGTGTAAGTAAATTTACACCATGTCTACCATTAGGAAATTTTGATTGATGAACCGAGATAGGCTTGTGGTCGTCACCTTGATTTACACCAAGGGTACACTTAAGAAAAAAATGATAATTTTAATCCACATGTAAGTCTAGGTTTCACAATGCCACACATTTGCCTTATGGACTTGAACGCCATTTTCATGGTCACTGTGTTGGAACAGAAATAATTTTAGAAACACTTTTTTTTTTCCAAGTAACTACCAGCAAAATAAACATGGGACCAACTGCAGAGCGAAGTCACTCGACGTTCCCGCTTGCCTTGTTTTCCAATCATGTATAAATTTCTTTCACTGCAGAGCGAAGTCACTCGACGTTCCCCTGCTGCCTTGTTTTCCATCATGTATAAATTCTTTCACCAGACGGGCTATCCCCCCCCCCACCCCCCCCCCCCCCCCCCCCCCCCCCTTCCCCCGACATTAAAAGCGACATACAGCAGAACTTTAAAAATTCCTCAGCAATGTCATCTGGACTAGCAGTTTTACGAATAAAAACAAAAACAAAAACAAAACAAAAACAAAACAAAACAAACAAAAAAAAAAAAAAAAAAAAAGGAAAAAAAAGAAAAAAAAAAGAAAGAAAGTCCTGAAAGCGAACGTAGCCTCCTGTAGACAACACACGTTTACAGGCAACACATCCCTGACAGGTCTGGCCCCAAAGAATGAGCCATCTGACCGGGAGACGGATGAGCAACTGCCGCCCCAGTGTAAATGAGTCTTCCTTCTCCCTCAATGTACAAGGACTCAGAAACTGGTAGCCGACATCAGCCAGATTGTAGCCAGCGTGGACCCCAGCGCAGGTGTCACAGCATCGTTGATGACACGTAACCAAGTCAGGGTAGGAAAGGTCGGCATTGTTTGATGACACCTGTACAGGTAGGCGAGTCAGGGTAGGAAAGGTTCGGCGTTGTTGATGACCTGTATCGGGTATAAATCAGGGTAGGAAAGGTTGGCGTTGTTGATGAGACATGTATCGGGTATGCAACGGGTTTTACAGCGACAGCAGATCTGTTGTTCTAACTCTTTGCCTCGATTTTGTTTGTTCGTCTTGGATCTGATCTAATCTGATCCAATATGTGTGTGTGTGTGTGTGTGTGTGTGTGTGTGTGTGTGTGTGTTGTGTTGTGAGAGAGAGAGAGAGAGAGAGAGAGAGAGAGAGAGAGAGAGAGAGCGCTTGCGTGGGTGTGGTGTGGCTCTTAACGCACGTTTGCATGTCCGAACAAATGCTGTGTTGTTAGACAAGGAATAGAGGCGATAGCGTGTTTAGAGACGGTGGTATGCCACTGCAACTATGGTGCCAACAACAACCTCTTCAATGGTTCGCCTTCCATGGCATCGCCTATCTGACGCACTACCGCAACGAAGTCGCCAAGTGTGGAGAGGCCCAGGGTGTGAGTAGTCCCATGAACACGGCTAAAACTCACGATTTACTTTGATCATTATTTCTTCTGCTTGTCTCTCTGTCGTTCTCCTCTTTCTCTGTCTCTCTCTCTTGGATCGTCTCTCCTCCTTCTCTCCTCCAAGGTCGTCTCTCTTCTGCTCTCTGTCTGTCAGGTCGTCTGGTCTGTCTCTTCTGCCTTTCTGTCCGTCTGCTGCAACTCTCTCTCTCTCTTCCTCTCACCCCCCCCCCCCCCCCCCCCCCCCCCCCCCGCTCTCTCCTCGTCTCTCTCTCTCTCTCCTGTCCATCTCTCTCTCGTCTCTCTCTCTCCTCTGTCTCCTGTCCTCTGTCTGTCTGTCTGTCTGTCTGTTACGTTTTTTCGCACAATTAATTCTTTTTCTCATTCGATTTGTCATTTACTGTATGGCCCCGAAAAAATAAACACCTAGGTAATCTAAATGATTGCTTGCTTTCTGCCATAGCAGATAAATACTTTCGTCAACTGATTCTCTAAAAAAAATGTTGTGATATTTAGCGCCTTTATTATCTCATGGGCTTGTCTCTGATAATGGAAGAACTTCTATATAAAAGTTATTGATAATTATTTCATGGCGATGAATAAACACCTTTATGGCGTGATTTTCTGTTGGTTTCTGCCAACACAAAAATGCATTTGTTTATGTGTGTGTGTGTGTGTGTGTGTGTGTGTGTGTTGTGTGTGTGTGTGTTGTTGTGTGTGTGTTTTTAAAGGCTTCCTGCATTCATTACTTAACACCCTTCTTTTAATTGGGTTATTTATTACTTCCTGTATGATCCGTAACACACTCGTTATTGGATTTGATACTTAATTCTTACCTTGACAAACAGCTGCCTTCATTGTTCACTCATTGTTACGTGTTAGTTCGTTATTATTATGTACCTTCGTTAATCGGAATCAATGGTACTTGTCTGTTGTAGTGTATAAAAATGTGTGACTGTCTTGTCTAGTTTGAATAGACCACCCTGATTATCTCATATGCTTTTGAACATTAGTTGTAGCAACAACAAAGAAAAGCCCCCCCCCCCCCGCCCCCCCCCCCCCCCCCCCCTCCCCCCCGCCCCCCCCCCACACACACCACCATCACACACATCTAAAACTCTGTTTTATTTGAATAATTGCTACCCTCCTCTCTTTCTCCATTCAAGGACTCATCTATCTGCCTTCTCCACTGTCAAATTCATCTTTCCTTCCAGCATACTTCGTACGAAGTAGCTACACTTTTTTCTGTATCTTCGGCAGTATACTTTCATTAACTTGATCCCGTGTTTACACTGTTTACCACCCAGCTAAAAGACACGCTGAGAACGCTACATTTATCGATGAGCTGTCCATCTGTATTAGAGTTTTATTCATCCATCCGTGGTTGTGTGATAATCGCTGGAGACGTTTTGACATTGGCTATGAAGACGACACAGCTACAGTGACATGTGGAGGCCTTATCTAGATACACGTTTGATCGGCTGCAGTCCGTGCCTGATCCCCAGGCATGAGCATGATCATATTCCAGACCTTGTGGGATGTTCTAGCCATCATCGTGTTGAGCTTTTATCCACTAACGTTTGTCGTGACCTCAAGTCTCGTCCTCGGGTGTGTCGGATGTAAACAAAACGTCGTATGTTAACTAACGCACTATCAATCTTATTCGTTCTGTTCATAAGATTGATAAGTCACGATTCAACTCTGAATGAGAGACTGAATGGTAACGTCTGATATGTATCTCCCTGATCCCCCTACTCTTTCCTGCGCAACCTGCTAGACGGACACAGCCAGCCCCCCCCCCCCTCCCCTCCCCCTCCCCCGCTCCTCCCCGCCCTCCTCTCTGTCTCTCAGCTTACAGTCAGGGAAGACAGAGCCACGCCTTGGAACAACACGCGCCCCTTAATAATTGTCCCAGTTAAAAGGTGGGCGTCGCTAAAAGCAGAAAAGCGTAGGCGCTCCACTGGCCTCACCATTCATAAGCAGACGTACAACTTTATCAAACGGAACATTGCAGACTTGGTTCAGAAAGCGTAACACTAGGTTCTTCTCCACGCAGATCTCAGCCAGCATTAAGAGTAGGGAACTCTACTACCACAGCATGGACAAACTCTGGGAAAAAACAAACAAAACAACAAACAAAAACAAAAAAAAAAAAAAAAAAAAAGAAAAAAACTGCTGTATTTCTCACTAGCGTAGATCCCTCAAAACTACCCGATATCTTTTGGACCGTTTTTCCCAGACACACAAAGTAGTCAGATCCATATCAGGGGTAACGAATTGAAATGTCAGTCTCATCTCAATAGTGTATACATGGTAGTCTCAAAATCCGTTTCCCCTGTTATCTCAACTTTAAAGCGCTACGTCAACAGTACTGTGATTGAACTTTTCTTCAATGCACACATAATGTCACGTATCCATTATGCTTCAACAGTGTGGGATGGCAGGTAGTCATGTCCACAAAAAAAGGCTGAGTTCTTTCCAAAAGACGTGCAGCAAAGCAACCTGATCCAGCCGTACCTCTAACGACAGATGAAAAACTAAAAAGTGCTGAAAAAAATACTTTCTCTGCGTAAGCTATAGGAATTCAGCAAGATCATCATTTATGTTTACAATCTGACAGATACTATGCCATGTTATATCAATGCCCTTTTTTACCAGATTGAACATCTCTTCAGGCTCCAGAAATTCCTTCTTCTTCCCTAAACCACACATTGATCAATAGAAAACAAGCCTAGCTTACTCTGGACCGTATATCTGGAACTCACTTCCATCGAGTCTACAAAATACGAACGCGCTAAACTTTTTTCAAGAAACATTTGCATGATCATTTTATGTCTCAATAATTTGATTATTGGATTTAAATGCCAGCAACGTCCATTTCGCAAAGGCTTCTGTAAACTATACTTTGAATACACCGTCTGAACATATAACCTACTGCATTAAATCGCTCATCCCCACTACCACTCTGTCTAACCATCCCTTGACCCCCCTTCCCCCTACGTACCCCACCCCCTCCTCCTCCGATCTCTTTCCCTGTAGTTGTGTTGTGTGTGTGTGTGTGTGTGTGTGGTGTGTGTGTTGTGTGTGTGTGTGTGTGTGTGTGTGTGTATGTATACAATCTTGACAGACACTATGCCATGTTATATCAATGCCCTTTTTAAACATTTGGGCATCTCCTCTGGCTCTTTCTTCTGCAGAGAGAGACCCCATCTCTCTGTAGTTCTGTTTGTTTGCATGTTTGTTTCCTTCTGTTTGACAACCCACCATGTTGTTATTACGTTTGTACATAGTCTGCTTGTCATTGTAGCAACAAAAACTTCAGTGTTGCTGTGTTGAATTGTCAGTATGAAGTATATGTGTTGAAATAATGTTTGCATGACAAGGACAAACTGTACGACCAGGCTTTGGCCTAAAATCTTCATCCTTGCGTCTTATATTCAATCATCATCAATCACTCTCCTCTCTCTCTCTCTCTCTCTCTCTCTCTCTGTCTGTCTCCTCTCTTCTGTCTTCTGTCTGGCGGTCCTGTCCGTCTGTCTCTTCCCCGTCTCTCTCTCCTCCCTCCGTCTTTCTCTCTCTCCCTCCTCACCCCCTTTCCTCATTCTCTCTCTCTCGTCTCGCTCCACTCATCTCTCTCCTCTGTCTCCTCCTGTGGGTGCTCTTCTCTCCGTTCCACCGGAATCTCTCTCCCTCTGTCTCCTCCGGTCTGTCTCTACGGCTGTCCTCTAGTCTCTCCTCCTCTCTCTCCTTCTCTCTTCTCTCCTCTCTTCTCGTCTCACTCTCCATCCCCTCCTCCATCATCCCCCTCTCTCCGTCTCTTCTCCCTCTCATCCTCTTCTCTTCCCTCTCTCCTCTCTCTCCTCTCGTCCCTCTTCCTCGCCTCTCCTCCTCCGTCCCCCCCCTTCTTCTTTGTGGGGGCTTCTCCCCCCACCCGCTCCACCTATCATTCTCTCCCCTCCCCCCTCCCCTCGCCTCCCTCCTCTCTTCTCTCCCCCTCTCTCTCTCTTCCTCAGTCCGCTCCTCCTCTCTCTCTCCCCCGCTCTCTCTCTCCAGCCTCTCCCCTCCCTCTCGTCTCTACTCTTCCTCTCCGAGTCCCCTCTCTCGCCCCCTCTCCCATCTCTCCACTCTCTCCTAACGCTCTCCATTCAGCCTCTCTCCCTCCTCCCTTCCCTCTCTCCTCCGCCTAGTCTCGTAGTCCTCTCTCGTACTTTCTCCTCTCCTCTCTCCCCCTCGTCAGCCCTCTCCCTCGCCTCGCTCCTCCCCCTCTCGCTCTCTCTCTCCCCAGCTCTCTTTTGCTTTCTCCTGTTTTTGCGATGGGGGAAAGTCTGCACGGCTCGATGCCCACAGGTCCCATCCCTCACACTCCTGGCATCGACTGTAGTCGTAAGTAGGATATGATAGTTTTGTGTGTGTGTTTGCGTGTGTGTGTGTGTGTGTGGGTGTGTGTGTGTGTGTGGTGTGCGAGGCAGGCGTGCGTGCGTGCGATGTGTGGCGTCGGCGTGCGTGCGTGCGTGCGTGCGTGCGTGTGTGTGTGTGTGTGTGTGTGTTGGTGTGTGTGTGTGTGGACTTCTGACTTCAGGTGTGTGTGGTAGTAGTATAGTAGAGTAGTAGTAGTAGTAGTAGTAGTAGTAAGTAGTAGTAGCAGCACAGCAGCAGCAGCAGCAGTATAGTAGTAGTAGTAGTAGTAGTAGTAGCAGTATCTCAGCATTTTCAACATACTACGTTAACTGACATACACAGAGGCAGTAATTGAACGAAGTTTTGTTTCATTATAAAATACTACTTCTCCAAAAGCTTCCCCACCCCCCACCCCCAACCCCCACAACATCGTACACAGGACATGCTCTACTGACGACAACGATAGTGTGGTCATTCAGCCAGAGTGAGAGGGCGATCTTTCGCGGTCATTTCTTTGAGCAGCTCGCACACGTGGTGCCTACGAAGGGAAGTAACTGCAAGCTTCACGCGTACTACCTGACGTCACAGGCCACACGCCTCAATTAGGATTTTACGCCCAAAACAATACATAATCCATGTACGCGTTTTGAGGCCACACGCGCCAATCAAGATTTTGTACTAAAACATTAGATAATTCATGTAGGATTTTGCACTAAAACATTAGATAATTCATGTAGGATTTTGCATTAAAGCATTTGATAATTCATATAGGATTTTGCACTAAAACATTAGAAAATTCATGTAGGATTTTGCTCTAAAACATTAGATAATTCATGTAGGATTTTGCACTAAAACATTAGATAATTTATGTAGGATTTTGCTCTAAAATATTTGATAATTCATGTAGGATTTTGCACTAAAACATGAGATAAGTCATGTAGGATTTTGCACTAGAACATTAGATAATTCATGTAGGATTTTGCACTAAAACATGAGATAAGTCATGTAGGATTTTGCACTAAAACATGAGATAATTCATGTAGGATTTTGCACTAAAACATGAGATGATTCATGTAGGATTTTGCACTAGAACATTAGATAATTCATGCAGGATTTTGCACTAAAACATGAGATAATTCATGTAGGATTTTGCACAAAAACATGAGATAATTCATGCAGGATTACGCACTAAAACATGAGATAATTCATGTAGGGTTTAGCACAAAAACATTAGATAATTCATGTAGGATTTACGCACTAAAACATTAGATAAACTCATCTAGGCGTTTTGAGGCCGTCCGTAACTTTGAGACAGTATTTCATGTTTTAACTGATAATTGACAAAGAATAACTTCCCACCCAAATATTTATTTATGCTTTTTTTTTTCTTTTTTTTTTTTCTTTTTCTTTTTTTTTTCGGGGGGGGGGGGGGGGGGGGGGGGGGGGGTTTCACCGATGAAATCACAAATAATCTTCAAGTATTATGACCTTCCTCTTGGTTGACCCACACTTCGGGCCTTAGCACTCACCCGTGATTCTACAATTGCTCCGGGTGGTTTCCACAAAAACAGTCCCGTTGCTTTGATCTTAATCCGTGTGCTTGGGAAAAACCACCTGGCTTGTACTTTGACGACCATATGAAAGAAAATCAGGAGAATTAACTTTTACGCGCGCGTGCACGCACACACGTACGCACACACACGCACGCAGGTACGCACGCACGCACGCACGTACGCACGCACGCACGCACGCACACACACACACACACACGCACGCACGCACGCACGCACGCGCGCACGCACACCCACACACACTCATTGTGACGGAAAAAAAAAAAAAAAGTGGATGAGTAAGAGAGTAAGACTTGTGTATGTCTAAACTGTATGGAGTTCTACATATTCATGTACGTGTGTATACATATGGATGCTTAGGCGTGAAAATGTATGTGTATTTGAATGTAGGAAGAAAATATAGCTACACGATTATAATAGCAAAAAAAAAAAAAAAAAAAAAAAAAAAAAAAAAAAAAAAAATAAAACATCGCCCCCCCCCCCCCCCCCCCCCCCCCCCTCCTCTTCTACCCCTCCATCACTTCCGCATTAAAAAAAAAAAAAATGATTATATATAGTGACCAATTGGACTGTTCTCTAGAGACTTACAAAAAAGTCATAAGTCAAAGCTGGTGAGTCGAATATACTGAGCGAGTTATTCTGCGATAAAACTGGAATGAATATCTTCAAGCTTTGACATGAAAGAATGTGATTAGGAGATATTTTGCATCCACAAATGCAAAACTATATTTTGACATACTTTGTTTTGAAAGCATCAAGTTTCCATCTATACATTAAGGAAAGTAATTTTTTAGTCGTTATAAAGTTATCTTTTATATTTTGAATATTGAAATGGTCTTGGTCGTTTTGATGTTTCACTTCATTTTGGAAAACATTCCAAATGTGCGACCTTAGTAGGCCATACTGCTCGTGCAAGGAAAGAGGAAAATGAAGGTATTCAGACTGAGAACCACACTTAGCGCCATGTTTTAGCTGCCCTGTCTACCTTTTCGTTATAGTATAAAGAACAGTGAGATGGTATCCAACAAAACGTTATCTGGGTACCCCTTACAATTAGCATGTGTATTAAGCAACTAATTTCCATAATCATTTCTGGCCGGGTGTGCAGTTGTAAGGCTTGTAATGCCTGCAAAACTGATTTAGAATCTACACAAAAAAGAATCTGAAATATAGTTTGAGGGAAGTTGATCAAATAATTTAAGGCCATAAGTATTGCTGTTAGTTCTGCTGTAAATATGGACTTGTGTAATCCAATATAGAACGATTTCTCAATTTTCAAATCAGGGATTAAAAAGGCACACCCTGTTTTACTGCTTATACAAGAACCGTCTGTGTATACCTTTAAATGATGACTCGCGTAGTTCTCTTCAATAAGCTTTTTGAAGTTCCATGTTGGTATTGGGAAAAAGGATGGTCTGACAGATACTGAATCTTTATCTGTAGAAATGCCAGAGTCGGTTAAGGTGAGTTGATTTTTTCTTTTTCTTTTTTTTCTTCCATTGATAGTGCTATTATAATCCTCACCACAGCCGCCATCCTGATCATCTCACAGTGTCTAGTGGCACTGACGTCAGACGATTTGTGTTATCTGAGAGCAAGGTCATGTCCTGGATTGTAAAACACATATGTTATAAGCGATCCAAGCTGCCCCGACCTAAGATATGAGACAAACGTAGGAGGAACCATGTAAAGGGGGGAAAAAAGAAAAGAACAAACAAAACAAAAACAAACAAACGAGAAAAACAAACAACAACACACAACAACAACAACAACAAAACCCGAGGAACAGAAACTCGGATAAAGGTCAAGAAAAGAAAAGAAACCCCCGAAGGTGCTGGGGAGGACCCAGAGAAGCACTGTCTTCACCCGCCTTTAGAGCAGTCCTGTACCACCCTTGGAGGCCTGCGCTGTGTTGACGATGGGTACAGGCACGCGCAGGACACTCCATTAAGATAAAAACAACAAACAACAACAACAAACCCGAGGAACAGAAACGCGGATAGAAAGGTCACAATCTAACGCTTTTGCTTTCTGTACTTCACAACACATCGAGTAAGCCCTAAAACATTTCTCCTCGTGAACAACGAGGAATCGCAACTACACGACCAACGTGAAGATCACAGTTAGCTGATGACTGGACCAGTGCCCCCACGACGAGGGTGCTGAGGAGGAGTCGAAGACAAATGGTGCCACAATAGCTCAACGTTGTGTAGTGTTGAAAAGCAACCGGTAGGAACTATGTCGAATTAATGATGAATGTTGCCGACAAAACAAGACTTACAGACTCTTTGGCGAGTTTTGACAAAACCGCTGCATT
>JADBJO010005443.1:157388-162088 GCA_016801955.1 Conus betulinus
GGGGGTGGGGGTGGAGGTGGGGCCTCTGTGTTGCGGCCGTCTCTCAGGTGTTGTTTTGAGCAGTTGAGCAATGCTTGCTTCCTCCTGTAGACAGACAGACAGAGAGACAGACGGACGGACAGACAGACAGACCGACAGAATAGGGAGACAGACCGCCAAAACTGACAGACAGAACAGACAAACAGACAGACAGAATAGAGAGACTGACAGAGTAGACGAACAGATAGAATAGACAGACAGAGAAAAATAGACAGACAGACGGACAGAACAGACAGGCAGACAAAAATAAACATGTGATGTTGTGACTGCTTGGGGTTGTAGAATGTTGGTTGCATGGATTCATACAACAGAGTGAACTCATGTTGATGCGGTAATAACCGTTATAACTCAGGTCTTCTCGACGGTTATCATCAAAACTGTTTGTCATCAGAACGAGGCTCTCAAAGTAAAAGCATGTGTGAGTAATGTCCCTTAGATCAAAAACTCGTTCACAACACTACATCACCCTCTTTCTCAAATAAAAAGATTTTTTTTTTTTAATCTAACTCTTAAACGTACTAATAGAACAAATAGAAGTGAATGATAAATTCACTGACGTTAATAATAAAAAAAGGCTAACCAACAAAGTATTAATGGACCTTTCGTTTGTTTCTAATCTTATTGTTAAAATATTTCTCATCAAATACAAGCACTTCCATAGCACTTCAAAGGATTTTTTTAAAATTTAAATTTAAACCTTCACATTAAATGTAATGCATATTTCAAAGTGAGTATAACAGTCACTTTTCTCTATTCTCTCTTTTTTTTTCTTCTTTAGATTAAAAAACACACACACTTGACCTTGAACAGAATGAAACAAGTGTCGATAACCAGCCTGCATAATAACAACAATTAAACAACAGTAGGTACAAACATCTCAAAATGAAAACACTGACGTCATTGAAGGTCTACGAGACACACGCCTAAAAAAAATTGGTGCAATTAAATGTCTGAATTCTTTTTCAAATGTGGTGTTGTCATTATACAGCAACGTGTCCATCTTCTTCAATACTTGTCTGTTTGTCCAGCTTATAAAAGAACCTAGTTGAATTTCTTTTGCAAACAAATTGCACGGCTAGATCTCTCCTGCTTCGGAACATTTGGAACGGTCACAGGAGGGTGTGAGTTGTTTGAATGCGTGTCTGAAGTACTTTTGTCTGTGTTTGTGTTTGTTTGCGCATGTTTTGCATTTGCAGGGCCGGGGGGGGGGGGGGGGGGGGGGGCGCATCAGCTTCAAACATCACTGAAGTCAGACATCAGTTCAGTAGGAGGTGATGTTCTGGGAGAAGGTTTGAAGAAACTGCTGATTCTGGTGATATGTTGAATTGTCTCTTCTGGCAGTCACCATGGTGCCCTTCTTCTGAACGACTGCGAATGGAACAGGATTGCAGGGAGTGGAGGATTTGGACATGGAATGTTCTTTCAGCAGGACTGTGTCACCAGTCTGAATGTTGCTTGGCTTGACATAGGGTTTCTTATCAGCATATTGTTTCATCTTCTTTCTTGGACTTGGCGTCTTTGAGTCTTATCTTCTCATCACCAGGCTGCCGGACTGGGACTTCTGGTAGTCTTGTCTTGAGGGTTGCCACCGAACAGTGCAGTAGCAGGTGGAGTTCCAGTGGAAGAATGAGGAGTGGATCCGTGGTCCAGGAGAAATTTGCACATCTCTTGTTTCCAGTTCGTGTGTTGTGCAACGGCACCTTTGACAGATTTCTTGATGGTTCTCATGAATGTTTCAGTTTCAGCATTCGCACGAGGCCATAATGGTGAGATGGTGGTAATTTTCACATGGTAAACAACAAGGATTGGTAAAGAACTGGGCGGGGGGGGGGGGGGGGGGGTGTAATTTCAAAATGGGATCTTGGTTATCCCAGTGATCAACATCGATCAGTGCGGGCAGATGGGGTTGCCCAAGAACAAGAGTCAGTCCGTCAACTTTGTTGTGCTCTCACCAACAGTACAACAACAACAACAACAACAACAACAACAGCAGCAGCATCAACAACAACAACAACAACGACAGCAACAGCAGCAACACCACAACCACACACCACCACCACCAACTACTACTACTACTACTACTACTACTATACTACTACTACTACTACTACTACTACTACTACTACTACCACTAATGATTATTTGTAGCGCTTAATCTTACATAAGCCCTAAGCGCTTACAAACACAGATGGAAAAAAAAAAACCGATAAGAAGATAAATGTGAATACCATGTACCTACAAACAAGAGTGCATTTCCACACACACACACACACACACACACACACACACACACACACACACACCACACACACACAACACACGCACACGTCGCAGAATTAATTTGATGGTGAAGGAAAGAGAAAGAAAGAACTGTTATTGACAGGTGAAGAGAATTGTTTTAAGAGATGCCTTGAAGGAAGACAGAGAGTTTGAAACGATGCAAAGATATTGGGAGTTTATTCCAAGAAACCGCACCCTGAAAAACAAAACAAAAACAAAAAAATGTGCTGTGGTTTGAGCTTGCAGCAAAACAGCTCCACCATGCAGTCGGCAGCGTGTCAGTTTTGAAGAACACAGCTGCTTGCTGGCTCTTGTGAATTAATCCAAATTATGGAAACATATATACATAAGCAGAATTTAGGTAAAAAAGGAAAACAAAATGGCTACTTTACCGTCGTGCCTAAGGCACATTGTTAGATTAATTCATAAATCAAGGCTGAATACTTGGAACACTAAATATTCTCATGGTATTACTTGTGTCCGCAGAGAAAACATTTCTGTACATCATCTTTTGTTTGAATGCTCAGTGTTGACCTCACTTTATCAGGAAAAAAAAAAAGGCAAAAAGATGACTAATTTTAATCATGTCAGTGCTGTCGTATATGGTTCTGACATTGCCGTGCCTATTCGCAGTCACAGGTTGCAAATTTATATATATATATATATATATATATATATATATATATATATATATATATATATATATATATATATATAATAAGATCATCACAATTTTGTATACCACTAGGATATTTCACTTACGTCAATTTGCATGTAACAGATGTGGGTTTTGAAAGCACTAATATGAATGATAAGTTGTTAAGTGTGGAGGTGTTTCTTTCTTTTTTTTTTTTCTTTTTTTTTTTTCTAAATAAACGTCCAATATCATCTGGCGATGAAAAGACATGAAATAAACCACTGAGCGGAACTGAACCGGCTGGTATGCCTGCTGGTGGTCTGAGAGAGCGCAGCACCAGGAGCCTGGTGTCCACACCTGATGCTGCTTTCCTGTCTGTTGCAGTCTACTCCTTCCTGACTTGGATGAAGGAATCAACGTTCAAGTCAATTGTCCAAGTACGATGGGTGGCATTGTCCTTGAATGCCTAGTGTTCTCCGTGTTCTCTGTCTCTGCCTGTCTGTCTGTCTGTCTGTCTGTCTGTCTGTCTTCCCTTCTTGTCAGTTTTGTTCCAAAATATTTACAGGCAATTCCTGCCGTATATTATTTCTTTACATACATTCAATCAGTTTTAACACTATCAACACAGATCCCCGTTCTGCTCTGTGTGCCCAGTTAACACTGCAGTCACAGCACTGAAATCCCCTCAGGACACCTGATTTTTGACATTTAAAAAAAACAAATATTTTCCTTACAAGCCTAAATCCGACTTTATTTCTGCACAGTGAAATAGAGCTATCTTTCATCTTCTTGATGATGAATGCTTTAAAGTCAAAAATAATTAATTGTTGTAGTTTAAGTTGAAAATAACATACTTCGAACAAGGAGCTATGATTGTGATTGAAGACCATGACGGGTTGGTTGCTTTCTCTTCTTCAAATTAACCAACGAAATCGATTGTTTAGTAGCTTACTAAGTGGTGTGATATGATGTAGGATGGACTGTATCTGTACGTTGACACCTCTGGTTACCAATTCTTCGGGAAATTCGGTCGTGTTTATTTTTAGAAGACCGTGGCTATATGTTTCTCGCGCGACGTGTCCTGAGTGACAGATTGCTTGCCGCGCATATTTTCGCTCCACCTCGCCGAGTGGTAAGTCGGGCGCCGCGATCATTTCTCGCGGCGTGTTGCGAAAAGGTTAACCTGCTGATCCTTGCTGATGTATCCGTTGATCTCAGTGATGCCTTAGAGTAAGGGTCATAAAGGGAGTGAACCTGAATGTCAGAGTGACTTCCAGCATTCAGTGATGAACGCGCTCTGGAGATGCGAGACTGTGCTGGTATGGTGAAACGATCTCTGCTGTGTTATGCTTAACAAGCTGCCACCATGTCCCTTTCCTTCTAAATCGACGCAGCATTGCTTCTGACTCGCCTCTAATGCATGAGCCATTTGTCTCAGTGTTGGTCTATGACACATTTCTTTCTGCTCCTAATTTTTTTTTTGTGTCAGCGTTTGAAACTTTGTGTTTGATCAGAAACTTTTTATGAATCAAAAAAGAAAAGAAACCCCACCAAACAAAGAAAATTGTTTTAAAAGTGTTGCTGACCTTGTCAATCACTGATTGATGACGATGGCTGTGTGGAGACATTTTCCCGGTGCAAACGCGGAGGAAGTCTCTGATGGGCCTGTCTTCATGGTATTTGTCTTAGTAAGATTTCAGTTGTTCTGCACTGTTTGGGTATTCTATTATATTGAACTGCTGAC
>JADBJO010005444.1:0-2500 GCA_016801955.1 Conus betulinus
GTTATGATTTATCTAGCATCTAAGGGCCCGTTTACTATTTCACACTTTTAAGAGCCAAAATTCCCGCTCCGTGCGATAAAACTTGGCTGCACTGAGAGTTAAATAAATTTGAGAAAACTGGAAAGCGCTTTGCAACTCAGTTTATGTATAATGCCGTATTCATATTTTATCTCATGTGTGTGTGTGTGTGGTGTGTGGGGGGGGGGGGGGGTAAGATTGAACAGATCGATCAATATATGTTAATGGATCCTTCATGAATATGATACAGGTAGTTTTGTAGTTTCATCATCTTCCAGTTTGGACCTGGATTTTGAAAAAAAAAGTTCATTCGAAAAGTCCTTGGATGGACTATAATGTTAGATTACCTTTTACTAAAAGAGATCTGACCGTCATATGAAATACAACGCAATAAAACAAGAGCAAGAACAAGAACAAACATGAACAACAACAACAACAACAACAACAACAACAACACACACACACACACACACACACACTCACACACACACACCCACACACACAGACACACACTCATCCTCTCATCTCTCTCCTCTCTCTCCTCTCTCGTCTCTCTCTCTCTCCCTCTCTCTCTCTCTCATCTCTCTCCACTACACCACACACAACACAACACACACACACACACTCACACACACACACACACACACACACACATACACACACACCCACACCACACACACACACACACACACACACAATTCTTCGGTCATTAGCCTACACTAAGGACTAGGCAAAGATGGAAATGAAACTAAAAATGAGGGGGTGGGGGGGGGGGGTGGGGGGATTGACACATAAAATCAGTAAATAAATCATAAAGTTATAAACTCTTCACTAGCAGCATATGGAGCTATTGTAATCCTTCCTGAAGACAGATCAATTCATGTTGCCTGCTTCTAGGCCTTTCGTCCGCTGGATCTGACTCATCAGCGAGACACGGCAGATTGTGTCCGTGCTCCCGTACGCAGCCAGTGAAGGGTAGAAAAGTAAAACAAAAAGAAAGTGTGGTAGGAAATAAGGTGTTCAAAAACTAAAATCATTAATACACAGTATAATTGTAGAGGAAAATATTTGAGCCTATGCTTAAGGATGTAAACACACACACACACACACACACACACACACACACACACACACGCACACACACACACACGCACACACACACACGCACACACACACACACACCCACACACACACACACACGTACGAACACAAGCTGTTTGACCCGTCGTTTAAAATCACTTACAGGGAGAGAACTCACCGCGCTTCACGTTGTTGGATGCCCCTCCTCCTGAAAAAGAAAAAAAAAATAAAATAAAATAAACATTACGTATAACTGACGTCAGTTCCACTGGCGTAAACACAGGTGTTTTTCAGAATTTCAAGAAAATATGACTGAATGGATATGAAATCGACAGGGGCTTCCATGGAAGAGAAGAAAAGGTCTGGTAAAGACATTCAAAGCACATTGTCGGGCCATGACCTCTGTCATGATAAATTGTCCGGTTTTTCTCTTTCTTTCTCTCGGGGCTTTGTCTCTGCTGTTATTTGACTGTCGGTCAGTATATCTATTCGTTCGTCTGTCTCTCCGTGTGCTTAGCTGTTAGTCTTTCCTTTGTCGCTCTCTCTGCCTATGTTTTCTGTCCTCTGTCCTGTCTGTCTGTCTGCTGTCTGTCTGTCTGTCTTTTCTTCTCCCTCTCCTCCATCTCTCTCTCCCTCTCCCTCTCTTCCTCGCCTCTCTCCCTCCTCTCCCCCCCCTCTTCCCTCTCTCTCTCTCCCTCTCTCTCTCTCTCTCTCTCTCTCCCTCACTCTCTCTCTCTCTCTCTCTCACTCTCACCGCTTTCCGTTTTACGTTTGTGCCTCCACCCTTTCCATCCGTCTCTGCCTCTCAAAGCCCCCATACTCTCACCCTTCTTTCTGCTTTGTTTCCCCACTTCTCTCCATGTTTCTGTCAACAGTAGTTAGGTTTTTCTCTCTTTCTCTTGTTTCTGTTTGTCTTTAAACATGTTTGTTGTTTGTCAACAGTAGTTTGTCTTAAACATGTTTTGTTTGTCAACAGTAGTTATGTTTTTTCTCGCTTTCTCTTCTCCTTCTTATGTTTGTCTTAAAACGGTCGGGGGATTTTGTTTCTGTGGGGGGGGCTGTCTTTGTTTTACATACCTTCATGCCCTTGTTCGCCCCCCACCCTTTCCCCCTCTTTTTAATCTTCCTAGGTGGTTAAAGTTATAAAAGCAAATGACTTAGCATTCTTTTTCGACGTAGTAAATATCTGCCTGAATTTTCTCTGTGAATATTGAAACCTAACATTTTTTTGTAGTGATAATGCGTCACAATGTCCTAGAAAATAAAAAAAAAAAAAAAAAAAAAAAAAAAAAAGAAAAGCAGTAGAAGAGCATAATCTTCACCTGTAATAACAGCCACTCTCAATGACCGTCATATGCGTCAAATCACTGCTCCGGACACGTGTACCTCTCCGGCGGTCATC
>JADBJO010005444.1:7500-10000 GCA_016801955.1 Conus betulinus
AGACGAGAGAGAGAGGGAGAGAGGAGGAGAGAAGAGAGAGGACGGGACATGTCACAAGAAATGTGAAAATAGACATTGTTTCGTTTTTTCCTTTTGCTTTGTGTTTTTCAAAAAGACTTCAGGGATAGGTCGTTAACAACAACAACACACAACAACAGTAGAGCAACATCCGTCATGACAACTATCATCTAGTCTTCCATTCGCTCATTAACTCATTCCTTCTTTCCTTTTATTCTTTTATTTCTCCCAGTTCTTTCGTCATCGATCCACTCTTTCGTGTCTCCTTTCTTTCTTTCTCTCTGTTGTCTGCTTCCTACGTTTCTCTGGTTTTTTTTGTTTGTTTGTTTGTTTGTTTGTTTTTCTCCCCTTTCCCTCTTTCGTTCGCATCGTTTTGCGTACTTTTTATTTCCAGACTAATGATTACTGCCTTTCCGTTCTTCCGGTCATTTATGTTTATATTTTATTGTTTCCTTTTCCCTCTTTTCACAATCTAACCCCACCCCCTTCTGCTAAACTTACCAGGATGACGTTTCACTGGAAACATCTGAAACACACAGAAAAGAAAAAAACAAACAAAATGATTTGTTTTTGTTCTCTGTAATTTTGGATGTTCTCACTCAGTTCGAAGACACAGACAGGCAGACGCAGACAGAAACATTAAGGAGAGAGAGAGGGGGGGGGGGGGGGAGAGGGAGCGAGAGAGAGAGGAGAGAGCGAGAGAGAGAGGAGAGAAGAGGAGAGAGAGAGGGGAGGGAGAGAGAGAGAGAGAGAGATGCACACTAGCAAAGAAACAAAGAAGTATGTAACAAAATACCCAGACGACACAAACAAACGCAAAAAAACTCATACATTTAAAAAAAAAAAAAAAAGAAAAAAGAAAAATCAAAAACAGACAGATAACAAAGCACACACACACACGCGCCGCGCGCGCGCGCGCGCGCGCGAGAAAGATGAGAGAGAGAGAAGACTGAGAGAGAGGAGAGAGAGAGAGAAGAGGAGAGAGGAGAGAGAGAGAAGAAGAGAGAGAGAGAGAGGAGGGAGAGAGAGAGAGGTTGAGGAGAGAGAGGGAAAAGAGAGAGAAAGGAGAGAGAGAGGGAAGAGAGAGAGAGAGAGAGAGAGAAGAGAGAGAAGAGAAAGAGAAGAGGGGAGGAGAGAGGAAAGAGAGAGAGAGAGAGACAGGGAGAGAGACTAGAGAGAAAGAGAAGAGAGAGAGAAAGAGAGAGAGAGAGAGGACAGACAGAGGAGGAGAGAGAAGAGAGAGAGAGTAGGGAGAGGAGATTGAGAGAGAGAGAGGAGACAGAGACAGAGAGACAGAGAGAGGGAGAGGGAGGGAGAGAGAGTAGAGGGGGTGGCTGGCCAGTTAGTATCGGGTTTAGTCCGTCTCTCCGTTTCAGTTTCACCTGTTCGTTTATAATCTGTCTGTCTGTTTTGTCAGTCTGTCCTATCTGTTGTGTCAATCTGTACGTCTGTTTGTCAGTCTGTCTGTCTGTTGTCAGTATGACCACTAGCCTGTCTGCTGTGATTATAATGTCTGTTTGTCAGTCTGTCTGTCTGTCTGTTTGTAGTCTGTCTGTCAATCTGTCTGTCCGTTTTGTCAGTCTGTCCGCCTAGCATGTCGTCTGCTTTTTATAATCTGTCTGTCTGTTTTCAGTCTGTCTGTCTGTTTGTCAGCTGTCTGTTTGTCAGTCTGTCTGTTTGTCAGTCTGTCTGTGTCAGTCTGTCTGTCTGTTTGTCAGTCTGTCGGTCTGTCAGTCTGTCTGTTTGTTTGTCAGTCTGTTCAGTCCTGTCCTAGCCTGTCTGCCCGTCCACCTGTCACTGCTGATACAAGTTCCAAAGGGAGTCAAAGAGACAGACAGACAAACAGGAGGTCCCTCTCTGTCCGTCAGTCTATGTTCCTGCTTGTCGGCCTGTCTCTCAGTCTCTGTTACTGTCTGTCCGTCTGTCTGTCTGTCTCTTATTCCATCTCACTGTTTGATATGTCTGTCTCCCCCCCCCACCCCCCCCCCCCCCTCCCCTCTCTCTCCCTCTCTCTCTCTCTCTCTCTCTCTCTCTCTTCTGTTGTCTGTCAGTCTCTCTCTCTCTCTCTCTCTCTCTCTCTCTCTCTCTCTCTCACACACACAGACACAGAGAGAGACAGAGAGACAGAGAGAGAGAGAGACAGACAGGGACAGACAGACATACAGACAGACAGACAGACAGACAGAGTCAGAGACAGAGAGACAGAGAGAGGGCATTGGATGTTATATCAATTACTGAGCCTAAGTTTGAAAGCATGAAAGGAAAGGAAAAATAACGAATATTCCGTAATGAGAGAAAAACAGAAGATAGGAAGAAGTTAATGAGTTTGAAAATGAGTTTGAAATGTACCCTGCAACTTCAGCTCTTCGTGTTAAAAAGAAAACCAGTGATTTAAAAAAAAAAATCTTTCTGCTTGTGGATAGTAAACAAACATAGGTTTAAAGGGTGGGGGTGGGGGTGGGGAATCTGTGTAAAAAAATGA
>JADBJO010005444.1:22500-25000 GCA_016801955.1 Conus betulinus
GCCATGCAGTATTTTGGTTTTAATATGTTTTTCACTCTGTCTTCGATAAACACTTTAAACACAAATGAAAACAAAAGCAAAGAAATGGATAATAAGTCAAAAAAAACACAGCCTCTGCAGTATTTCCTATAATTCATGCAACAGGTATGGTGCACCGCTGTGGTAGGAAAGTTTGGTTTCCTTAAACACAGTCATCTACATTGTTTGCATCGCTGTCTCTGGCTGTTGATGCCGTGTGCCCTTTCTGTGGCAGAACCCCCTCGCTGACCATTGCGGCACCCTTGCACACAGCTCCACCCTAGTCCATCATGTAGCAGCCTTCAAACCGACAGTCCACTGAGAGCAATCCACGTCAGGTCGTCATAAAACAAAACCAAACAAATCAAAAACCAAACCAAATCAAACAAACCAACCAAATCAAACCAACCAGCCAACCAGCCAGGAGAGACACACTATTGCCGCCTGTTCACTAGAATGGCATTTAGCAGTGCTTCCTGTAATCCAGCACACGCAGGGCAGTACCTACGAATCATCTTATTGTGTGATAATTGCGTAGTCGCCGCGCGTCCGCGTGAGTGGATGCCCCCGCCGTAGACCCCACCATCTCCATTCAGTTACGGTCTCCGTGAATCGGCCAACATGGACAAATCTGACACTAGCTGACTACTGTACAGGCATAAAGGTGGAGATGGAGGGTTAAGTATTAAAATTGTTGTACTAATCATGTGTTCTCCAAGGTAAGTCAAAGACACCACAGCCTGACCACGTCTGCCTGCATGTTGGTCAGTTTGTTGGGCGCAGTGTTCATTAAACCGTTGATGCACTTACCGTAAAATCTCGTAAGTGGGACACAGCACAGAGCAGTTTGAGCCTGTCAGCCTTAATGTACTTACCATACGTTCTCCCTCCGAAGCATGGAACAAAGCAGTCTGTTAAGGTTTCCCTGGGTGTTGGTCAGTTTGCTGGGCACAGTGTTTTTAACCATTGACATACTTTGTGAAGCAAGCTCCGCCATCAGTCGCTCCATTTTGATACTTTTTGAAGGCTCTACTAGGTGAAACACAGAACACTCCAGTTTAACTCTCAGGGGGGTGAAGGTCAGTTTATTGGGCACAGTGTTTAACCATTTACACACTTATTGAAGGCTCTACTACGTGAAACACAGAACACTCCAGTTTAACTCCAGGGGGTGAAGGTCAGTTTATTGGGCACAGTGTTTAACCATTTACACACTTATGAAGGCTCTACTAGGTGAAACACAGAACACTCCAGTTTAACTCCAGGGGGTGAAGGTCAGTTTATCGGGCACACAGTGTTTAACCATTTACACACTTATTGAAGGCTCTACTAGGTGAAACACAGAACACTCCAGTTTAACTCCAGGGGGTGAAGGTCAGTTTATTGGGCACAGTGTTTAACCATTTACACACTTATTGAAGGCTCTACTAGGTGAAACACAGAACACTCCAGTTTAACTCCAGGGGGGGGTGAAGGTCAGTTTATTGGGCACAGTGTTTAACCATTTACACACTTATTGAAGGCTCTACTAGGTGAAACACAGAACACTCCAGTTTAACTCCAGGGGGTGAAGGTCAGTTTATCGGGCACAGTGTGTTTAACCATTTACACACTTTTTGAAGGCTCTACTAGGTGAAACACAGAACACTCCAGTATGCCTCCAGGGCGTGTATGTCAGTTTGCTGGGCCTAGGCGAACCGTTGGTGTACCTGCTTTACGTTCTCCCAGGTGAGACACGGAACACGACAGTCTGACAACGACTCCATTGTTGGTGAACATCAGTTTACTGGCCTTGGGATCTAACCATTGTACTTAACGTACTCTCTCTCTCTCTCTCTCTCTCTCTCTCTCTCTCTCTCTCTCTCTCTCAGATAATACTGCTTGCAGCCCAGCCACCGAAAAAAAAAAGCGCTTTACTAGATGAGACACACAACACAGCGCTCTGACCATGCCTGCCTGTATGTAGGTGAGATTGCTGGGCACAGGGTTGAACCGGTTTTGTACAGTACCTCCCAGGTCAGACACTGAACACAGCAGTCTGACCATGTCTCCCTTGATGTACTTACCGTGCGTTCTCCCAGGTGAGACACTGAACACAGCAGTCTGACCATGTCACCCTGGGTGTAGGTCAGTTTGCTGGGCACAGGGTTGAACTCTGGCTCCAATACCCGGATTTTCCGGACTGGCCATCACCACTGGAACAGAAGGATAGAATATGTCACAGATAACATAAGGGTGCAACGTGCTACTGATCACGTGGAGGAAAAAAAATGTAACTAACAACGGGGGGTTGGAAAGCGTGGCTAATTATACAAGTGGGAGAGGAGGGGAGGGGTGGGGGGGGGGTGGGGTGGGGGGGGGGCAAACTACGAAAAAAAATAGTTTCAAAACGAGGTGACTGGCGGCGGAAAATGAAGCAGCAAATCTTAAAAAGAAATTGTTTCAGTTCCGCCAGACGATACAGGCAAACAGATTACAGGGG
>JADBJO010005444.1:30000-32500 GCA_016801955.1 Conus betulinus
TTCAAAAACGTCTATATTCTGACCAAGACACAGTTACATCAGCATCGATAGCAGTGTTGTGGTTGGCCTTCAGTTTGTTTTCTTGGCGCTGATTTCCACGCCATGTATTTTTCATGCATGGATGAATAATCATTCACTGAGCAGAGGATACTACTCCTACCCCTATCCCATCTCTCCCATCCCCCCTCCCTACCACCTCCCCCCCCCCCCCCCCCCCCTTACCCCTCAGGAACATTGGGTGTTCACGAGTTTTGTAGCAACTTGCCAACGCTTTCGAGCACCTTGTAAACGCCGCCAGGCGCAGAGTGCTCAAAGGGAGATAAGCTGGCAGAAATAGAGAGGAGAGACAGTAGAGATATCGGCAATTTGTCAGTCCATACCTCTTATGAAGGCGTTTAAGATGCGTGCCTGTTCCCTTTCTTCTGCCCTGTACATTCTTGGAGTGAGGAAAGCATGATGAAAAAAAGCTGAGGGAACGGTTATTCCGTTTTTTTTGCACACACCCCTCCCCCCCCTAACCCTCCATGCTTCCTTTCTCGTTGTAGCGTATTGATTGGGGCTTGTGTCCAGAATGAGGTTAAAGCAGTGTTTCTTATTCTCTTTTTTTAACCATGCTTTTTTTTGTCTCTCTTTACTGCTTACTTGTATTATTGTCGGTTGGTTATCTTTTTCTATCTCTCTGTCTCTGCCTCTGTCTCTCCCCCCCCCCCTCTTTCTCTGTGTGTGTGTGTGTGTGTGTGTGTGTGTGTGTGTGTGTGTGTGTGCGCACCCGCGCGCGCATGTGTGTGTGTGTGTGTGTGTGTGTGTGTGTGTGTGTGTGTGTGTGTGTGTGTGTTGTGAGGTGTGTTTCTGAGGAAAGACGATGAAAAGAGTTGAGGGCGGAAACGTTTTATTCCGTTTCTCGCACCCCCCCCCCCCCCCCCCCCCCCCCCCCCCCCCCCCCACACACACACACACACACACACACCCAGCCCTCCACGCTTCCTTTCTCGTTATAGCGTATTGGTTGAGCTGGGGCGTGTATCCAGAATGAGGTTAAAGCAGTTTTTCCTGTTCTCTTTTTCACCATGCTTTTTTTGTCTCTCTTTGTTCCTTTCTTGTTGTATTTCTGTCGGTCGGTTATTCCTCTCTGTCTCTATGCCTCTGTCTCTCCATGTGTGTGTGTGTGTGTGTGTGTGTGTGTGTGTGTGTGTGTGTGTGTGTTTAACATAGTGAGTGAGAAGTCAGTATGTTGTGTGTGCGTGCGTGCGTGCGTGCGTGCATGCTTGCGTGTGTGTGTGTGTGTGTGTGTGTGTGTGTGTGTGTGTGTGTGTGTGTGTGTGTGTGTGTGTCTCATTTTTGAGACGTGTGGTGAGAGAGAGAGAGAGGAGAGAGAGAGAGAGAGAGGGAGAGAGAGAGAGAGAGAGAGAGAGAGAGAGAGAGAGAGAGAGAGAGCAACATAGGACCAATGTTTCATGTGTATCGTCAGCTCGTTCCCTTGCCAAACAACAGCGTCGTTTGTCATCATCAGAAACCATCCCATAAACTGCAGACTGGCAACTCGTTCACTCCTAGAGGAATCCCTGTAGCGCCTTTGAACATTTGCACGTCAGCTAACTGTCACTGCGCATATCGACTGAAGAAGACACGTTTTCCCCCCTTTTTTTTGTAAAAGTGAGTGGATTGCTAAAGTTGTATTGTGAGATTTTGTGTACATTGTTCTCGTGGTTGTTCTTGTTGATATTGTTGTTGCTCTTGTTGTTAAAATTTAACGTTTTGCATTTCGCTTTCCATTAGCGATTTTAGGAGTGAGCATTTGCGTCCAGTTTGAGGACATCAATGAGGTTTTCTTCTTCGTTTTCGTTGTCTTGAACGTTTGATTTTTTTGTTTGTCTGAAGAAGACCAAAGAGGTGGATATGCGTTGTGCTTTGTCTTGTGTACATTGTTTGTCTCTTTCGTTCAGCAGAGCAGTAATTTTCTTTTATAAGTTTGTTATTTTTAGAACCTGCGGCCCTATGTAGTGTTGTTCCTAGTACTGGTGTTATCGCTGTTGATG
This sequence comes from Conus betulinus, assembly GCA_016801955.1. Classification (NCBI taxonomy): domain Eukaryota; kingdom Metazoa; phylum Mollusca; class Gastropoda; order Neogastropoda; family Conidae; genus Conus; species Conus betulinus. Next base: position 32,037 of record JADBJO010005444.1, read on the forward strand.
TCGTTATTGCTGTTGTAATTATCATCGTCTTCATCATCATGAATACCAACATCACCACCACTTCCACCAGCATCAGCATCATCATCAACATCATTATCATCATCATCGTCGTCATCATCATTATCATTATCATGGGAACCATCATGTAGGATTAATGGGTCTCTTCTTCTTTCTTCTTCCTCTGGCACAATATTACATGCTAATAATTTGATATATGACTCGAAGGAAAGGTGAGTGCATTGCTCCAATGTCTGCCTGAAAATGTCATGTTACCGTTGATGTACTGTGCTAGATAATCCGACAAGATACACGTTTTCGTGTGTATGTGTGTGTGTGTGTGTGTGTGTGTGTGTGTGTGTGTGTGTGTGTGTGTGTGTGTGTGTGTGTTGTCATTTCTGCTGGGTTATTTGATGTGTAAGCAGCATTCGCTCGGACGTATGGGCGTGTATTCATCTCATCATGGG
>JADBJO010005444.1:37500-40000 GCA_016801955.1 Conus betulinus
AGGGGAGGGCAAAACAAGGATAAAGGCAGTGTGAGGGAGGGCAAAAAACAAGGATAAAGGCAGTGTGAGGGCAGGGCAAAACAAGGGCAAAAAGGCAGTAAAGGCAGTGTGAGGGAGGGCAAAACAAGGATAAAGGCAGTGTGAGGGAGGGCAAAACAAGGATAAAGGCAGTGTGAGGCAAAACAGGGGCAGGTAAAGTGATCGAGGCAAGCCGAGGCAATACGAGGCAAGATGATCACGCCAAGGCAAGGCAATACAGGAGAAGCTACGAGAATGCAAGGCAAGTCGTACCATGGCAAATCAGAGCAAGGACAAAGAAAGACTTACAGAGCAAGGACAAAGAAAGACTTACAGAGCAAGGACAAAGAAAGACTTACAGAGCAAGGACAGCAAGAAAGACTTACAGTGCAAGGACAAAGAAAGACTTACAGAGCAAGGACAAAGAAAGACTTACAGAGCAAGGACAAAGAAAGACTTACAGTGCAAGGACAAAGAAAGACTTACAGAGCAAGGACAAAGAAAGACTTACAGTGCAAGGACAAAGAAAGACTTGCAGTGCAAGGACAAAGAAAGACTTACTAACGCAACACAAGGAAGGGCAAAGCAAGGTAAGGCAAGGGAAAGGCAATTTAAGGCAAGGGGGGTGAGGACAAGGAAAGAATTACCTGAGCAAGGCAAGGCAAGGCAAGGCAAGGCAAGGACAAGGACAAAAATACATTGTGGGTCAAGGCAAGGCATAGGGAACAAGAAAAGGAATAGCAAGGCAAGTCAGGGCCAGGCACGGAAAGGCGAGGCAAGGGAAGGCAAGGCAAGGACAAGGCGAGGCATACGACGTCAGCAGCATTCGTTTGGAGTTATGGGCCTGCCATTATTTCATCATGGGAGCAAGAGTTACCCTACTTGTTTCTCATTTTCATTTAGAAAGAAACAACAGGTCTGTTGTACGACTTTCTATGAAGTAAATTATACAACGACCTCTGGTGAGTTGTTGTTGTTGTTGTTGTTGTTGTTGTTGTTGTTGTTGCTGTGCTGCTGCTGCTGCTGCTGCTGCTGCTGCTGTTGTTGTTTCTTTCTTTCCTTATTTTTCAATCGTCCTGATGGTAGTCCGACAGTTTTTGTCTTGTTTCTACTTCTAAACTATCCTCTAACTGGCGTTTGTTATGTTATGACTTCGGAGTCTGTTGCCTGCATTAAGAAATGAAATAAACGGCGAAGAAAATAAGGAAGCCCAGCCGCTCCTGGTTTGACATAAACCATGGGAAAAAAAACAACTTCTGGCTGCAAAGCAGTAAAATGGGTCACAAAGAATGACTGACAACTGTGGAAGATTAATAAACACAATTTTCTGCGTTACTTATTTCAACTATTCCCTTCCGTCTTTCTTTCTTTCTTTTGCTTCTTTTACTGAAACACACACACACACACACACACACACACACAAACACACACACACACACAACACACACACACTCTCTCTCTCTCTCTCTCTCTCTCTGCCCCCCCCCCCCCCCCCCCCCACACACACACACACACACGCAAGCATGCACGCACGTACTCACACACATGCACTGACCCTTCCTGCTTATTTAATCAGAAAGTCTTATTATGGGTAGATACACAGCAAACACATGGAGAAACAATTCCGCAGCATACATGTTCATCCCACGCTGACATGCGCAAACGTACGAGAGAGAGAGAGAGAGAGAGAGAGAGAGAGAGAGACAGACAGACAGAGAGAGAGAGAGAGAGAGAGAGAGAGAGAGAGAGAGAGAGAGAGACAGACAGACAGACAGACAGAGAGCCCGAGAAAAAAGACAGAGAAAGAGGTTCCAGAAAGATTCCATCATCACCATTTCCCAACAGGCAGTGCCATAACTCCACGGAGAGATCAAGACAGACAGACAGAGCAGAGCAGCATCTGTGTCGTAGATCAGATTCTGACAGACACCAGACCGCCCGACGGTGCTAAAAAGACAGACAGTGAAAGTGAGTTCGTCTGACTGCTGGTTCCTGAAACTGATAAATGATGCATTGTGGCATCATCACCATTTCCCTGTGAACAGGCAGTGCCATCAAAGACTTTTTTTTTTTTTTTTTTTTTTTTTTTTTTTTTGCTGTCCCAAATGCGCCACCTCCAGGCGGCAATCCGACAGAAGCCAAGCGGTCGAGGGACGGAGTGGAAGCAGGCAGCATCTGTGTCGTAGTGGGATCATAATTCTGCAACCCACTAACTACACCTATGTAGTCGCGTCCATCAACAGCCCACGGTGCTACATCACAGTCATTCCACTCTGTTCGTCACACGGTGACAGACGTACTGCTGGTCTTTATGAGTTCGTCTTGATGCTGGTGATTCTGATCAGATCTGAGAAGTATGCATTGTGGCAAAGAACGTGCGACAACAGAAGCGCGACTGTCACATTTTATGTGTGTGCTCTCTCTCTCTATCAGACTAATCTATCTCCCACCCACGTTGAAAAAACCCACATGAATGGATTCT
>JADBJO010005444.1:60000-72500 GCA_016801955.1 Conus betulinus
TATCCCACCACTTCAATTTCCTGATTATTGATAAAAAACAGATGGAGGCTGTGTGGTTATGTTTTGTCTTCTCTGCCTTGTTGTTATCAGCATTATTTTTGTTTTGTTAGGATTCAATGACATGTGTGATTTACATTGCACCAATTACTTAAGATATTAGCATTCTTCTGTCTGTAATGAAGTGAAAACAGCTTCCAAGCTGGAGCTACTTGTATGGACAGTTGTATCATCACAAAAGAGTTCACATGAATCCTCAATATAAAGAGGGAGAGATCATTAATATAAACTGAGAACAGCAACGGACCCAACACAGAACCCTGAGGTACGCCATGTTGGATAGGTAGCTTCTCTGATAAGTTGTTGTTGACACAAACGATTTGTTGACGGTCTTCTAGGAAAGATGTTATCAGTTGTAAGGTATTTCCCTTTTACACATATGATGAAAAGCTTCCTGCATAACAGTTTGTGGTTAATTACATCAAAAGCCTTTGCAAAATCAACAAACAGTGCTCCACAATATTTTTATTCTCATTAACACTGGCTAGCCATTGATCTACTAGGTTTGTAAGCGCTGTATGACAAGAATGATTTTTTTCCTGAATCCTGATTGATTTTTATTTAGTAGGTTGGAGGAATCAAAATGGTGGCAAAGATGTTTATTTATGTTTTTTCCAAGGGCTTGGACAGAACTGGCAAAATGGATATTGGTCTGTAGTTCGATGGCTCTCAGATTTGTCTCCAGATTTGAAAATGGGTATTACTTTAGCAACTTTGAACTGAGCGGGAAAGTGACATTTATCAATGCATAAATTGTAAATATAGGTAAGAGTTTCACATATAACAGGTGCTGATAGTTTTCAGTATTTTTTCCATCAATCCCGTCCAGTCCGCGGCTTCCTGTCTGCTTTAATTGGCATAAAGCTTGGTAAACATCACTAACTGTCATAGGCGGAACAGGTGTTGCTGAACGAATGTTCTTAGCATTACAATTTTTTTTTTTTTTAAATTGTTGTAATTCATTTGAGTCAGTATTCTTTTCTTTGACAATGTGTTCTGCAACTGTTGTAAAGTGTTGGTTGAGTTCATTTGGTGTTATGCTGGTAATGGGACTTTGTCTTTGACTGTGAAGTTTTAAGTTTTATTCGTAAGTTCATTTATTGCTTGCCATATGGACTTCGAATTTTGTTTGTTGGCTACAAGTTTCACGAAAAAAATTCATTTTTGCTGTCCGTTTTGAGTGAGTTGACTTTATTACGTTGCCTTTTGAATCCATCCCATCCGACTTCCCTTCTGCTTCAGGAGATCGTCGCGTAAGAAACAAGCAGCTTGTATTTCATCAGTCATCCCACTTTGGTTGTGCACTATGTTTAACTCGACGCGTTTTGAATGGCGCATGCATTGTCATAAACAGAATTAAACGTGTGTAGCCAGTACTCTAGCGCTTTCTCTCTGGATCAGTGTAGTGTATTAAACATTAATAAAGGGGGAATTCGTGAGGTCAGTAAGAAAGGTATCTTCGTGGAAGTGTCCAAAAGATCTGTAAGTGATGTGTTTGTGGCCAGTTTTTAGGAATTTTGATTCCACTTCTTTTCCACGTAATGCATACTGGAAAAAGGTCGCTGCATCCATTCAAAGGCACACATTTCTCTATGACGTTTTGTGGTTCAGAAAGGTAGATGTGGTCAATTAATGTTGTGCTAGTGAGTGTTACTCTGGTTGGTTGGCATGTCTATAATTTGAGATAAGTTGTATGAGGTAGTCCTATCTGACCATGATGTTTGGCCCTTCAATAGATCAATGTTGAAATCACCTAAAAGTATTAATTCTGTGGCATCAAGCGACGCTGCATCCATCATGGCTGTAAACTTGTCCATCCAACCAGCATTTTCGGCTGGGTTTCGATACACAAATCCTATTTTGATGGGTTTTGTTGTTCTCTTTAACTTGATTACTAACCAAACTGCTTCAATTCCAAAACTTTCAAGATCATACAAACGTTGGGCATTTAATGTTTCATGAACGTAAAGTAATATGCCTGTAGATTTTGATTCGGTGGGATCTCTGCGTACAATATTGTAGCCAGAGATTAAAACAGCGGCATCAGGGACATTATCTGAAAGTCTTGATTCAGTGAAGCCAAATATATGGAAGGTTTTTGTCTTGATTGTACAGTATAGTAGGAACCTCATGTAACTTGTTTTGTATATGGTTTATATTAAGATGTCCAATACGTAGTCCGTCTTCCTGTGGCCACTTTGAAGATGATTGCACCATTTATGCAACTAAAAAAAAAAAAATATATATATATAGCAAGGATACACTTGAATACAAACTCAATATGTCTGTATGGTATACACACACAACAACTATCTTCAATTCAAAAGGATAATGAATATGAGAAACAAGGAAGTCAAAACTACAAATAAGTGTGATACAACACACTTACACACCAAATCCAACAATGCTCAATGAAAAGGATAATGAATATGAAAAATGACAAAGTTAAATTCACAAAGTTACGTAACACGCTTGTGGCAAGTGTCACTGAAGCTTTATCCACACCACAGCAGGTTTCTGAGCGTGCTCACACACCATTCAGGTATAATAAAACTATGATATATATAAGAGTCTTGCTTTCTTCACAGATGCTAATAATGTAGTTCGCAACAACTTTATCTTTTCAGCTTATCAGATGGTCGGCAGATTCGGAATTACACAGTCCACATTGGCTGATGCATATAGTTCAAAGTCTGCACTTTCAACACGAGTGTATATATACTTATACACACACACACACACACACACACACACACACACACACACGCACTGATTCAAGTCTCTATGAGAACTGGCCATAGTTTGGTGGCATTGGCATGAAGTGTGGCCACTGCCAAAAAGTAGGTGGGAAGCTACGAGGAAAAGAAGGGAAGAACATAGGAGGATACACAGGCGGTGGCATCATGGGTGGTGGTTGTGGAGGCGAAGTGTAGTCCTCTCTCTACTACCATACGAATTAGTTCCCCGCGTGGTAGTAGGCCTGCTGTCCGGTCGTCGAAGTGGTGGGTGGGGTTTAGAGTGGGGGTAGGAGGGGAGGAAAGACTTCCGAGTAGTGTGGGTCGGCCGGAGAATGGGGAAGAGTAGGAGGGTTCTGGGGTTGAGAGGACTGTGATGTGTGATTGTTTGTTGGTAACATATGTGGAGTAGGTGAATGGACGGGAGGAGGAAGGGAGCGGTGATGTAACAAGGGGGAAGAGGAGAGACGTCCAGTGGGGCGAGGCCTGTGGTCACTGCCCCTCTTGGTGCCGATGCTGTCTGCCTGTTTTCTCGCAAACAGATTTTCAGCAAGGCGTGCTGTCCCTTTCTTCGTTGGCAGAATGGCATTTTGGTACAGTGCCATTCTGGGTGCACCACTGCTGGTGGTGAAGACAGCAGTGTGGTCCCTGTAGTGCACACACCACCATGCCGTCACACACCTGCTGCAGGTTCCTGTTGCTGTGTTGAATGACTGCATTGAAGGGTGTCGTCCTCTGGCAGGCATGATAGCAGAGGCTAGCAGTGACGCTTTGGGAAAGACCCTCCGGCACTGGGAAAGAAGGTCTTTCCACTTGTCACTGCTGCTGATGGCACTGTCTGCTGGCCTGGACTTGTGCACAGTCGTGGATCCCAACATGAACTGCAGCTAGTCTCACGGTAGTTGAGGGTGTCTGGCCACTGAGCCACTCGGTCAGTTGGGTCACTGTCAGGTCACTGACACACACTTTTTGGGGCTTGCTGTTGGGAGGTGAGGAGCGGGAGGGATCCACCCCCCCCTTTCACTACATCATCCCCCAGCAGAATGGTAGTGGTGTCCTTAGTGACGCTGACATGTTTGGAGAGGGTTGGGGGTGGAGGTATGCTGACTGAGGGACTCAGACACTGGTGTGGAGAGTCTGCTTTGCCTGCGCTGTGTCCACTGTCAGCGTTGCTCTCTGTGTGGCAGCGGCATTCGGCTGGTGGGCAATATGGGAGATGATGATGATTGTGGGTGGATGATTTGGGGGAGGGTGGTTTGGAGGATGCAGTCTTGGAGGGCAGTTTTTGTGATTTGAGGAGCGGGGAGAGGTTTTTTTGTGTTTTTGGGCTTGTAAGTGTAGTAACTGAGTGGTGAGGGCATCTATGTCAGTCTTGAATGTCTGTCTTGCTTCTTGCAGTGCTGCACGAAGGGCTGAAACTTCAGCTTGTAGGGACTGTGTTTTTTAAAAAAAACTCCTCCTTGGACACAGTCATCATGGCAGCAGCACACATCTGGCATATTCCCTGGCTTTGAAGCTTGGTCACCGTCTTTGTCACTGGAAACGCTTTCAGTGTCTGTGCTGGTGTCTCTGCTAACGCTTTCAGTAACTGCCGTGAAAATGATGTCTTGTTTGGGAGAGGGGAGGGGCATGACTGAGTCAGGTGGGGCAGAGGTTACAGTGGAGGATGGTGGGGAGGGGGGTGAATTATCAGTAGATGTGGGGGACTGTGAATCCTCCTGTGCACTAACGCTGACTGGAACAGTGAGGGAAGATGGGGCTCAATGAAGGGAGAGTGGAGGGAGGAGGTTCTGTCACTGGATGAGAAGAGCAGGCCTCAGTTGGTGAAGGGGGTGGGGCGGGGAGTGGAGGGGGGATGCTGAGTGTGTGGCAGGATGGAGCGGTCAAAGGGCGGTCTGTCTCTCTTCCTCTTCACTGCTTTCTGCCCGTGTGATTGGCGGGATAAGCACACAGCGCGCGTGTCTTTCACGGTCGCACTAATGCTGGTCTCATCCACTGCACACCCCTCAGCGCCTTTCGCGCCGGCCGTCGCTACGTCCATGTCTGGCACGCACATGTGTGTGATGGAGAGTGGGTCAGAGCTCGCAGTTACACCCAGTGTGTGTACTATAGTACGCAGCCTGTCGAACTCCTCATCGACCCACTGTAGGCATGCTTTCCCTTGTATAAGAATGGTACCCGTTGTATAATAAACATGTATCTTAAGAATCTTGACTTCCTCTGATCTCATCTCTATAGTAGATTGGCTGAGGTCAGAGGGAATTGGGGAGACGGTAGTAAAGTCATCAGAGCAGTCATATTCTTTGTGTTGTGCACGGTAGTTTTTCCATGTGCATTTCACTCCTTTAGGTATGAAATTCCCCATATACCTGTGATGGAGGAGTGTGAATCTCCAGTGGGGCATACATTGTTTAACACATGTAACTGTTTTCTGTATGGGATCAAGCGTATTTGTTATCTGCTCGAGGTTACCCCCGCACATAAATATAACGGTGTCTTTGGCCATGGATCGAGTAGTGGGCCCCATGGCTGGCGTGATGGGTGGTGTAACCTACAGCCGACACATCTAACTAGGCCCTACAGCTCCTGCATGCCGCCGGCCGGCACGCACCACGCCATGGCCGGCCTACGGCTGGCTTTTTTTTTTTTTTTTTTCTCTCTCTCTAATTACACCACAAAAACAATCCGATGCGTCAGCACTACATTGTGGCCCACATCACATTGTCACAGTATTTTTCGAAATTAAATCCGCGCGTTGTGTGTGTGTGTGTGTGTGTGTGTGTGTGTGTGTGTGTGTGTGTGTGTGTGTGTGTGTGTGTGTGTGTGCGCGCGTGCACGTGCGTGTGTGTGTGTGTGTGTGTGTGTGTGTGTGTGTGTGTGTGTGTGTGTGTGTGTGTGTGTCTGTGCGTGTGTTGTGTGTGTGTGTGTGTGTGTGTGTGTGTGTGTGTGTGTGTGTGTGTGTGTCTGTCTGTGTGTCTCTCTGTGTGTGTGCGTTGTCCGCACCCTGCTTTCCCATGTTACCCCTTACACTGACTGTTTCCACACTTTTTTTTTTTTTTTTTTTTTTTTTTTTACCGGCCATCTACTTCGGGATTCGGAGAACCCTATGGATTGTCTCCCCTGACATCTCTGTCTGCATGCTACTGGTGCTGTTCACACTGCTTCGGTAATCAGACGTTTTTCCTGCTTGGGGTTGATTTTCCTTTTTCAGACATGTCTGGAACGATTGTTCCGACGATGGGTGATGCCGGTGGTAGCACCAGGACTGGGAGTGGCGTGGAGAGAGGGGTGATGCGGTAGATAGGGGTATAGAAAAAAAAAAAGTTAGACTGTGTTTAAGGTAAAGACTTGGAAATAGAAGATGGTAGGACTATGTTCGACGAAAGAAGAAAAGTCACGCTATGTTGACTGGAAACGGTAGGACTGTGTTTGACAAAAAGAAGAAAAAGTCATGCTATGTTGACTGGAAACGGTACGACTGTGTGTTTGACAAAAAGAAAAGCCACGCTATGTTGACTGGAAATATAACATGGTTGGACTATGTTTGTCGAAAGAAGAACATCACGCTTTGTTCACTGGAAATATAACATGGTTGGACTATGTTTGAAGAAAGAAGAACATCACGCTATGTTGACTGGAAATATAACATGGTTGGACTATGTTTGTTGAAAGAAGAACATCACGCTATGTTGACTGGAAATATAACATTGTTGGACTATGTTTGAAGAAAGAAGAACATCACGCTATGTTGACTGGAAATATAATGGTTGAACTATGTTTGAAGAAAGAAGAAAATCACGCTTTGTTCACTGGAAATATAACATGGTTGGACTATGTTTGAAGAAAGAAGAACATCACGCTATGTTGACTGGAAATATAACGTGGTTGGACTATGTTTGTCGAAAGAAGAACATCACGCTATGTTGACTGGAGGTATGAAATGGTAGGACTATGTTTCACGAAAGAAGAAAAGTCACGCTATGTTGACTGGAAATATAAAATGGTAGAGAACTATGTTTGACGAAAGAAAGTCCAGCTATGTTGACTGGAAATATAAAATGGTAGGACTATGTTTTGACAAAGAAAGTCACGTTATGTCGACTGGAAGTATAAAATGGTTGGACTATGTTTGACGAAAAAAAAAAAAAGTCACGCTATGTTGACTGAAAACGGCAGGGATATGTTTGACGAAAGAAGAAACGTCACGCTATGTTGACTGGAAATATAAAATAGTAGGACTATGTTTGTCAAAAGAAGAAACGTCACGCTATGTTGACTGGAAATATTACGTGGTTAGATTATGTTTGACGAAAGAAGAAAAGTCACGCTATGTTGACTGGAAATATAACATGGTTAGACTATGTTTGACGAAAGAAGAAAAGTCACGCTATGTTGACTGGAAATATAACATGGTTAGATTATGTTTGACGAAAGAAGAAAAGTCACGCTATGTTGACTGGAAATATAACATGGTAGATTATGTTTGACGAAAGAAGAAAAGTCACGCTATGTTGACTGGAAATATAACATGGTTAGATTATGTTTGACGAAAGAAGAAAAGTCACGTTATGTTGACTGGAAACGGTAGGGCTATGTTTGACGAAAGAAGAAACGTCACGCTATGTTGACTGGAGAGATACAACATGGAAGGACTATATTTGACGGAAAATAGGTCCACACTATATTGACTGGAAATATAGAATGGTAGGACTTTGTTTGACGAAAGAAGAAAGGTCAAACTATATATACTGACTGGAAAATATAAAATGGTAGGACTATGTTTGACGAAAGAAGAAAAAGGTCACACTCTATATTGACTGGAAATATAGAATGGTAGGACTATGTTTGACGAAAAAAAGAAAGGCCACACTCTATATATTGACTGGAAATATAGAATGGTAGGACTATGTTTGACGAAAGAAGAAAGGTCACACTCTATATACTTTACTGGAAATATAGAATGGTAGGACTGTTGTTTGACGAAAGAAGAAAGGTCACACTATATATATTGACTGGAAATATAGAATGGTAGGACTATGTTTGACGAAAGAAGAAAGGTCACACTATATATATTGACTGTAAATATAAAATGGTAGGACTATGTTTGACGAAAGGAGAAAGGTCACACTCTATATATTGACTGGAAATATAAAATGGTAGGACTATGACGAAAGAAAGAAGAAGGTCACACTCCATATATTGACTGGAAATATAAAATGGTAGGACTATGTTTGACGAAAAAAGAAAGGCCACACTCTATATATTGACTGGAAATATACCAAAATATTAGTAACAAAAAAAACAGCAAAAGAACAGAAGCAATTTGCAGAAAAGCTGAACGATTTTTACTGTAGATTTGATGATAAAGATTTTAGTAAAGAATTAAAGGAAGTGAAGGAAGAACTCCAAAGCAATGTTAAAAACGATGTTGATGGAAGTGATTCTGTTGTGATTGAGGAAAATGATGTTCAGTTTTTTTTCAAACGTTTAAATGTGAGAAAGGCAATGGGCCCTGATAATATCTGTGGAAAATTGTTGAAGGTGTGTGCTTCTCAGCTCTCCTATGTTTTACAGTCGTCGTTTTGTTTACCTGGTCACTTAGAGAATGTATAATTCCTGTTTTATGGAAAAATGCCACTGTATGTCCCTGTTCCAAAAAAAAACGCAACCCAAGCTTTAAATGATTACCGACCAGTTGCCCTCACATCTGTTGCAATGAAATGTCTTGAAAGAATTGTCCTCGGTTATTTTTAAAAGATACTACACAGTACCAAGACCCGTTTTCAGTTCGCATACCAACAGAACAGATCAACAGATGATGCCATGCCACACTCACACTTCTCCATCATGCTTTTTCACACCTCGAAAAACCTGCCTCCTTTGTACGCATTCTCTTTATTGATTTCTCATCAGCATTCAACACCATACAACCACATCTGATGGCAAAGAAACTCATTAACATAAATGTGGGTAACAAGCTCATTCTTTGGATAATTGATTTTCTTACACAGAGGACACAGTCTGTTCGATATCAAAGTGTTGTTTCGTCTTCCAGAGTCATTTCAACTGGCGCACCCCAGGGTACTGTTTTTATCACCAGTGCTTTTTACTCTGTACACAAATGATTGTTCAGGAAGTGATTCAACTTTGTACATTAAATATTCAGATGACTCAGCACTTGTGGATCTTTCCAACTCTGATTCTGTTTACTTCAAGGAGGTTCAAAGATTTGTTGACTGGTGCGATCATAACTATCTTGATCTGAATGTAACAAAAACGAAAGAAATGTTGATTGATTTTAGAAAGAATCCAAAAGCTGTACCCCCACTTTTTATCAAAGGTGCTGAAGTAGAACGTGTTGAATCATACAAATATTTAGGAACTTTTATAGATAATAAGCTGAATTTTAAATCCCATGTTGAGTATGTCCACAAAAAATGTCAAACCAGATTATATTGTCTTCGCAAGCTGCGATCATTTCATGTGAATACTGACATTCTTCGGACATTTTATTCATGCTTCTTGGAATCTGTTCTAACTTTCTCATTTATGTGTTGGTATGGTGGGTTGACTGTGAAGAGCAGAAATGTGCTTGAGAAAGTGGTGAACGTGGGAGGGAGGAAAAATCGTTGGTGAGAGACAAAAAAGTCTGAGTGAGCTATACAGGTGCCGTGTTTTGTAAAGCGAAGAAGATTACGTGTGACCAGACCCACGTTCTTGCAAATCAGTATGACCTTCTTCAGTCAGGACGAAGATATCGATCGGTTAAATGCAGAAGTGTCAGATTTAAACAAAGTTTTATTCCCCTGTCCATTGATTTCATGAACCGTTGACTTGACTTGACTTTACTTGATGTTTGACGAAAGAAGAAAGGTCACACACTATATATATATTGACTGGAAATAGAGAATGGTAGGACTATGTTTGACGAAAGAAGAAAGGTCACGTCACTATATATATTGACTGGAATAGAGAATGGTAGGACTATGTTTGAGGAAAGAAGAAGCGTCACGCTATGTGTGGCCCAGACGACTGAAACTGAGGAAGGAAAGAAAGGGACAACATAATGAAGGAATGAAAGAATAGCAAGTGAAAATTTCTGTTCGATGATGATGATAATGATAACGATGATTTTGATGACGACAACAACAACAACAGCAGCAGCAACAACAACAACAACAACAACCAACAACAATAATAATAATAATAAATAATAATAATGTTGATGGTGATGATCATGATGATGATAATAATAATAACAACAATAGCATAATATTAGTAGTAATGATGATGATGAGAAGAAGAAGAAGAAGAAGAAGAAGAAGTGCGTGTTTGTGTGGAGTGTGTGTGTGTGTGTGTGTGTGTGTGTGTCTCTCTCTCTCTCTCTCTCTCTCTCTCTCTCTCTCTCTCTCTCTCTCTCTCTTCGATAGGAGTATCGCTCATTCTATGTCTGTGTGTGCTGATTTTTTTTTCTCTTTCGTCTTTGAAATAAATTTCTTTATTTTTGTTTGTTGTTGCAATTACTTTTTTTTTTCCCCTTTAAATTCATCTACGCCTTAAATGTTAGTGATGAACAACTCGTCAACTTTTAATGCATTTGTGAAGATATGTGTGTTTGTTACAATTTTTTGTAAGTCGTAGTCGCTAGTTATGCGTAGTAGTCGCTAGTTATGCTTAGTTAGTCCCTTAGTGGGGCAGGGCCGGATGAAAAAAAAGCATGTGTTTGCTTATCTGTTACCCTTGGAAATAAAGATCATCATCATCATCATCATCATCATCATCATCATCATCATCATCATCATCATCATCATCATCATCATCATCATCATCATCATCATCTCTCTCTCTCTCTCTCTCTCTCTCTCTCTCTCTCTCTCTCTCTCTCTCTCTCTCTCTCTCTCTCTCTCTTGGAAATGTTCTGGCATATTCTTATCTTTTTAAGCACGCTACGTCATTACTCCAGTTATTTGAATGCGTATTTCGTTGCCATATCAAAGAGACCTGCATACGTTTTCTCACCACCCCCCCCCCCCCCCCCCCCCCCCCCCCCTCCTCCGCATCCCTTCATTCTTCTTCTCCATAATTTAAGTGTTGTGTTTCTTTTTCACACATGAGTCAAAATTGGCGATTTGCCGGAACTGAAAAGAGACGATAGGCTTGGAGTAGGAGTGGGGAAGGGGGTGGGGGGGGTTGGGCTGCAGGGGAGAGAGGTGAGTGAGCTTTTTCTCCTTTAGCCAAAAAAAAATGGACTCAAGAGTACACACTGTGGTTCAGTGAAAAGTTAGCAAGTCATGGATATGAGGAAGGAGGGGGCCGGGGGGGGAAGGTGGTTGGGGGGGGGGGGGGGCAAGACAAGGAGGTGGTGGGGAGAAGTGAGGTCAGGTTAGTCTCAGGGAGGGCAGAAGGCGGTGCGTCACCCGTGGATTGATATCCACCGCAAGAATTTTACAAAACAAAAGGCGGATTTTTTTTTTGGTTTGTTTTCTTACTTCCTTGTTCCTATCTTCAACATTGTCTTCAAAGGCGTGTGAGGTTGTGTTGTGTTCCCTACGGTGTGTGTGTGTGTGTTGTGCATGCGCGTGCGGGCGTGCGTACGCGAATCAGTGAATGTGCCATGTCACTGTGTGTGTCATCGCCCATCAGGGTCGGAGGTGTTTCGATCGACTCAAATCATCAGGACATTCCCAGGGCACGTCAATACCACGCACAAAATAAGTGTAAGGAAACTTAGGTAAGTTCAATCTACAGCATTTTTGTTGTGTGCCATGTTAGGTACGTGGTGTCCTGTTTCCTTGCTTTGTCCCTTTGTTCCTACTTTGTCCTAAGCTTCTCCATTTGTCCGTTTGTCTACGTGTTCCTGTTTTTGTCCCATCTCCCCCAGATTCCTCAACTTTGTCCGTCCGTTCCCTACATTGTTCTATAGATGTATACTTTGTTCAGCCTTTTACTATATAGTTCTACATTTCAAACTTTGTCCCTCCATTCCCTTCATTGTCCTATATTTCTCCAAACTTTACCATATTTATCACCTTTCTCCTACCTTTCTCTACGCTGTTTTACATATCTGTATTTGTCCACCTTTTTCCTATATGTCTCTACTTTGTACATAGTTAGTTTCTGTATTTTGTGTGCGGGCCAAAGCAGAAAGTACAGAGTAGAAAAGCAAAGTGAGAACGAAATACTGTAAGGAAATAATTAGGTATCTTTCTAACTAACTGACTAACTGACTGACTGACTGACTGACTGACCGACTGACTGACTGACTGACTAACCAACTGAAAATCCCGTTAGTAGCACGTAAAATATATAAGGGGGAAAACTTTGAGCCTATGCTTGAGGTTTCATTTAATGACACTAATGGGGTCAGTAGGTGTCAAAAGTCAGGTCAGCTGTACTATTTAACCCATGCCTTGCCAGTCACATCAGTGCTGACAGCAGCCAAGGTCTGTGCAGAACAGCCCTTAAAAATGCAATCATAGATAGATAGATAGATAGATAGATAGATAGATAGATAGATAGATAGATAGATAGATAGATAGATAGATAGATAGATAGATAGATAGATAGATAGATAGATAGATAGATAGATAGATAGATAGATAGATAGATAGATAGATAGATAGATAGACAGACAGACAGATAGATAGGTAGATAGACAAACAGACCGACAGACAGATAGACAGATAGATAGATAGATAGATAGACAGA
>JADBJO010005444.1:75000-77500 GCA_016801955.1 Conus betulinus
CTGCAAGCCTGCAGCTTTTGAGCTTGAGAGAGAGAGAGAGAGAGAGAGAGAGAGAGAGAGAGAGAGAGAGAGAGGGGGGGGGGGGGGGTTAGAAACAATAACGTCATTAGAGTCTTACTGCGCATTTATAACTATGTTGTATAGTTTGGTTATTTACATCAATAGTTCCTGTGGAGGTTGAGACAAATCTGCATGTTGTAATGTGACTGGTATGACATCAACCCTAGGAATCAGAGGACTTTGTCTTCTGGGGAAAAAAAACCGAATGTCCTCTTTCCTTTGGTTTTCCTTTTGTTCCCCTGTTCCCTTTGTGGTTTTGTTTGTTTGTTTGTTTTGTTTGTTTTTTCATCTTGCTTGGGTTGCATGTGTGTCTTTCTATTTAGCTTTCGTGATCTTTCAGGTAAGCTCACAGATCCTGGTCCACCAAACGATTTTTTTTTTTGCAAAATGTCTTTAACCTATTTTGTTGTCCCAGATACTTAGAGTCAGAATATTCCATACAAGTTTTCTCATGGTTCCATACAGTTCATTTGCTTCGTGGATGAATATCTCCTCTGCAGTTTCTTATCCGATACTTTTGTTTTTTTCTTTTTCAAAAGGGGGGCAACAACTCATCGTAAACTATATTTGAAATCGTGGAGGTCGTGTTTTTCTTTCTTTTAAAAGCTTTCTATTTCACTGACGGAGACATGGTCATACATGTTATCAAAGGCACGATTAGATTTATTGCAAGTCTTAGGCGTGACAGTCTACATTTCACATTCACCATGGAAATCATTCTTCTGGGTCAGTTTCATAAAATGAGTGTGTGCTTTCTTCAGTTCCAAATACTTTGAAATCATGTTATCAAGAAGCTTCTGAAAGAGGGTGAGTGGGATGGCACCCCCCCCCCCACCCTCTATGTATGTATGTATGTATGTATGTATGTATGTATGTATGTATGTATGTATGTATGTATGTATGTATGTATGTATGTATGTATGTATGTCAGTTCTACACTACTTTCGTTGACATCAAGGACGCCTATGGGAGCATTGATCACAGAGTGATGTTGGATGCGATGCAGAGCGCCGGCTACCCCCAGCACATCATCGACGTGACGGCGGATATCTACACCAACTCTACATTCCAGGTGCAGACGGGAGACACGTCCACGCCCAGGATTACCAGGCATCGTGGCATCGTGCAAGGCTGCCCGTGGTCAGCTGTTGTCTTCATTCAGGCGTTGGACCCGTGGATTCGGTGGATGGAGCAGCCGTTCACACCAGCTTCAATGCCTTCTCCATGTCAGGCATACATGGATGATGTATGTGCCAGTGCTCGCTATGAGGAGAGCTTACAAGAAATGATAAATAAGACGGAAACCTTCCTGCATTACACCAGAATGGAAGTGAAACACAGAAAGTGTGCCACCGTTCATGCACAACGCGCAGGAAACAACTGGGCCTCTACAGATGTGACTGAGAACGTCCACGTGACGCTGCAAGGGAAGATACACCGATGTATGGAAAAGATGAGCCATACCAGTATCTTGGATTTCAAACAAATCTGACTGGAACTTCTGAGAAAGAGCAACTAGCACAGGCGAGCGAGGAATTCGAAAGAACGCTAGAAAAAAATTCGCTTTCACCTTTACCATTGTGCAAAAAAATTGATGCTGTAAACGTCATGGCTTCTTCAAAATTGAGCTTTTATTACAGCAATTCAAAATTCACAGAAAAACTTCTGAAGACTCTGGAAGATAAGAAAGTTGATTTTGTTCGCATTCATCTCAAGCTAAACTCTTCTACCAATCGAGCGCACATGTTCCTTCCCCGAAGACAAAGGCGGCCTTGGTCTGTTGAAACCAAGTACCATGTACTACGCCCAAACGCATCTCATTCCTGATCTCTGTTCTGAACAGTGATGACCAGCATGTCAGAATGGTAGCGCGCAACAGTTTCCATCTCCACATGGAAAAGAGAAAAGTGCCTCACGCAGATCCAGACGACAGCAATTTTGGAGGATATGCCACAGACTCCGAAGGGAAGTTAAGGAAAGGCAGTAAGGTCAACTGGTCACGTTCTTCCTTCGTTGAGCTCCATGAGCTGTGTGTGCGACTGGATCTGAGGCTGGAATTCGATGAAAACAGCGACAGTTTCGGAGTAGTACTCCCAGCTTCTGAGGATGGAGTAGTTCAAATGCGCTACAGTAATTCTAAACAATTGTACAGCGCAATCAAAAGATGCAAATGGACAAAGATACGCACCATTTTCAGCAGCTGCAACAACAAGGGAGAATCATCCGGGTTGCAATTCCGGATGCGGTAATGCCCACTCCATAGGACACCTCACCAACACCAACATCAATGACCCAAATAACCAGGTTCATCAGCAAGGGACGTCTACAGCTGCTGAGACCAATGCAGTGAACAACATCTACTATCCTGATACTTACCGGAGAGAGTGTGCTTTGTGCGGGTTTCGTTCTGACACAAAACTCCCATGCCTTGAATGGATGT
>JADBJO010005444.1:85000-102500 GCA_016801955.1 Conus betulinus
TTATTTCTGGTTGAAGAGAGTGCAGGTGAAAAACTTGTTTTAATATATATAGAGATATATATATATAGTGTGTGTGTGATGACGAGAATAGATAGAATGTGTGAGAGTGTGTGGGGTGGGTGTGGGTTAGGGTTAGGTCTGTGTGAGATGTCCACAGAGATAGAGTGTGGTGTGTGATGTGAGACAGAGCGGTCACCTGGAAGACCCCCTTGTCCGTGAGAGTAAGAAAATACTTTTTTTAAATAGTCTTTTCCATGGTCCCCAGTTGGAAGATTTGGCCATGGTTACACCTGGTGTCTTATTCAATATTGTTTTGTTACTAATGACCTTTATCAGGTACTTTTTCACTGAACATTTCCTTCAAACAGGGTGCCCCTCCCCTTCGTTGAAACAGAGACTTGGAAGAGATCGTTACCGAGGGTCTATTTATCAGTAAATTTTGATTTAGAAATACAAACATACCTAGGTCAAGTTACCCCATCTTAAAAAGGGGGCCTATACTTTGATTTGGGACAGATTAAGTGAGATTATATGACTTTCTTTTTCCTCCTCTTTTTCGGATCCTCGAGAGAGAGAGATTTTCATTACTAAAAGTTAGTGATTGAAGCGTAGACAGAGAGTAAGAGATAGAGAGAGAGAGAGAGGAGGGGAGAGAGAGTGATGAGAGGGAGAGAGAGAGAGAGGAGAGAGAAAGAGAGAGAGAGAGAGGGGGGAACAGGACAGAGGACACAGATAAGACAGAGAGAGACAGAGAATAAGTGTACGTGAGTAAGTAAAATAACATAGTATCACCAAAAAACAAACAAAACAAACAAACAAACAAACAAACAGAAAAAACACTGACACAAACTTTGAATAGATCGAACTTTTTTTTATCTTGTTAGAGAGGAGAGAGAGAGGGAGAGAGAGAGAGAGAGGAGAGAGAGAGAGAGAGAGGAGAGAGAGATAGAGAGAGAGAGAGGAGAGAGAGAGAGATGAGAGATGCAGTCTCTGGCAAGCACAAGAAGGAAATGTAGTTAGGAGAAATGAATGTGCTAGCTAGACCTACCGCACCTCCCATTATTTACTGTGTGCAAACATCACCGGTCTTACTGCTAAGGACACACATTCGTGCATCGCTATGTCGATTACTCAAGTGAGGCGCGCTCTTCACACGTGCAGCCATCAAAGCGAAAGGAGATTCTCGGCATTTCGAGTTGACGTCATTGCCCATCAGAGTCGGTGGCGTTTTCACGCGCTCAGGCATCACAACGTTCCTCATTGTAACCCTCTCCCACAACATGAGTCAGCATGTTCTACTTTGTCCCATATTTTGTAATTTGTCTCATTCTTTGTTCTTTGTTCCATATTGCTTTCTTTTAAAGCATACATTGTTCGAAGATTTTTTTTTTTCACTTTGTCCAACCGTTTTTTTCTGCCTTGTCCTATATTCCCCATTTCAATCGTTTTTTCCTCCCTTGGTCTGTTTCTCTACCTTTTTCGTACATAACACGATGGCATTCCAAGAGGTCTAAATTGTCCCACGTCTCTTTACTTTGTCCCACGGTCTTTATTTTCGGACACGTTTCCTTGTCTCTTTGACAATCACTATTTCATGCCCTGTCTCCCCCGGCACAGATGATGGAATGGAAACCCACTGACATTGTTCATATTCAGCGCGGTTTTCATGTTCAAAGCACCTAAATTCAGAAAATAACATATGACTGTTACAGCCCAAGTCACAATGAAAACTCTATCCACTCGGTCCAGAGTCAGACTCCAGTGTCAAAAGCAAGCACGAGCTCGCGCTCCCTCCTTCCCCTCCCCCCCTACCACCACCCCACCCCCCCTACACACACACGCACACACACACACACACACACACACACACACACACACACACACACACACACACACACACACACACACACACGCACACACACACACACACACACACACACACAGATTCCAGTTTTTTTAACTTAAAAATGGAAATGGAGCGAGGGATGAGAGGAGAGGTCAAATATCATTATGATTCGTATTGGCGCGTACATGTAATTGTGTTTGCTCTGTTTCAGTTTGCACGCATATCATGGCCTGCTTTTCCTCTGACCCTAGTACAGTTTTTCCACACAGGCACGTACACACACACACCCTCCCCCTTCCGACTATTCCCCTTCCCGCTCGCCCAAGATACACACGCATGCACAAACTTACGCACACACACACACGCACGCGCGCGCGCGCGGGCACACACACACACACACACACACACACACACACACACACACACACACACACACACACACACGTAAAACGCACCTCCATACGTGGCGCTTACGAGGGTGTGTTGTGTAAATTTTTGCAAACATGCGTGCTGTTATATGAATGCTGAAATAAAAAAGAAGGACGTTAGAAGGACGATGTTTGTATTGCATTTGAAACTCATTGACACCAGGGGTCAGTTTCCAACCACCTCGCTGATGAATGGCAGAGAGGACAATGTCAGAGGGGCCAGGCCTCCCGATAGCCTGCACTCCAGACCCTGCTGAATCATCCCCCTTTATGAAAGCTATCACACTGCCCTTGCCTGCCTCCCCTGTTGCTTTATTTATTTTTTTTTTCGTTCTTGCTTCAAAATCAATATTTGTTCGTTTGATTTGATTGCATTGCATTTCATAAAGAATGTGTTTTTTGTGGTCTTGCGATATTCTTTTCTTTTTTTTTTCATTATTTATCTGAAGTGAGTGTGTGATTTTCCTTAAACCATTTCTTCTCTAACCTCTCTCTCTCTCTCTCCTCTCTCTCTCTCTCTCTCTCTCTCTCTCTCTCTCTCTCTCTCTCTTAAGCCTGGCCACAGTGGATTTATTAATAAGTAATTAGACAGATAAATGAATAAAGAAATGAAGAAAGAAAAAAACAACCAAATGAATAAGTAAAAAAATATAACTAAACGAGCAAAAAAAAGTAAGCAAAGAAAAAAAAAAAGAATAAAGAAAAAAAAAAAAGCTTCCAGTTGCATACAGAAACCATGATTCATATTCTAAGTAATTTTTCGTCCAGTGTATTTATCAATCCTGTTGTTAAAGGCAATGAATCATGAACAGCCTCACTGGCTTCTTTGTAGACGGTAGTGTTGTCAGCTACGTGATCACAAGATAATGTTGCATGTAGACGGTAGTGTTGTCAGCTACGTGATCACAAGATAATGTCACATGTAGACGGTAGTGTTGTCAGCTACGTGATCACAAGATAATGTCACATGTAGACGGTATTGTTGTCAGCTACGTGATCACAAAATAATGTCACATGTAGACGGTAGTGTAGTCAGCTACGTGATCACAAGATAATGTCACATGAATCCGACATTAATGTGTGCCCACAGTTACAACAATGGAACTACAACAGGCCCATAAGGAACTCCGTATTGCTGGGATGTAGAGAAGATAGTGAAACATTCCAGACAGAGTGCTCTGCTGTCATTTATTGTTGGCATGAGTTTCTCACACACAGGCATTATGCCATTCTGAGCTTCTTACGAGAGAGAGAGAGAGAGAGAGAGAGAGGGGAGAGAGAGAGAGAGAGAGAGAGAGAGAGAGAGAGAGAGATGCGGGCAGTCTGCAGAGTCGACAGAAAACAAAGAACAACAAAACAAACAACAACAATCCTCTGCAGGAATAAATGCATCCTAGTTTAGGTCAGACGCCAATCCTCTATAACATTAGTGATTGTTGTATGGCAACAATAATCACTTCTCAATCTTACACAGACAGAGAGGAACAGAGACAGAGAGGAGCATGAGACTGGACAGACAGACGTAGAGAATGCCATGTTTCTTCACACAGACACTGACAGAGAGAAAAAAAAAAAGACAACAAAATAGTAGTTCTTTCATGATCATTGTTTCAGAAACGATTACAAGACACCCCCCCCCCCCCCCTCCTCAGTCCTTCCCCACTGTCTTTCCTTGAGGTTCCTCCTAATACCCCCCCCCCCCCCCTCTAATTTCTGCTGGCTGGAGAATTTGTAGCGAAAATGAAGTTTCACTGCTTTGGCTATGTCATTTTTAAAAGGGCAATTTCATAACGCAGGTACCGCAATTATACGAGTTAGTTTATTGATCAATTTCATAACGCAGGTACCGCAATTATACGAGATAGTTTATTGATCAATTTCATAACACCGGCACCTCAATTATACGAGTTAGTTTATTGATCAATTTCATAACACCGGCACCAATTATACGAGTTAGTTTATTGATCGTGAAGCATCTCTTGAGGCCGGGAGAAGGGGCTGGGTGTGGCTTGGATGAGCTAGGGAGAGGGTCAAGGTGGTAGTGGTGGTGGTGGTTGTGGTGGTGGTGGTGGTGGTGGTATGCATAGAATGAATGGACAACCAAATTGTAGTTTCTAGTTCATTCATTCACTCTCTCTCTCTGTCTCTACCTCTGTCTGTCTGTCTGTCTGTCTGTCTGTCTGTCTGTCTGTCTCCCTCTCTCTCTCTCTCTCTCTCTCTCTCTCTCTCTCTCTCTCTCACTGTCTCGCAGTTTCCGTTATTTTTTTTTGTTATGTGATTATTTTCAAAGCCCCTCTTTCTGTCTTTATTTGTGTCCATCTGTTGTCTGACTCTCTATATGGGGTGTCTACCCACCCCCCTCACCCGGCCTCTCTCCCTGCCTCTCCATCACATACACAGACACACACATAGGCAAACACAGACAGACAGACAGACAGACAGACAGACAGACAGACAGACACACGCATACACGAGCGCGCGCGCGCGCGCGTACTCGCTGGTGCACACACGCACTCAGGCACAAAAGCACTTAAACAAACACGAATGCAAGCATGCACGCACACGTGGACGCATGAATGTACATATACACTTTGACACGCACCCACGTATACACACAGATACACAGACAGACCGTAGATAGACAGACAGAGAGACACCCCCCACACCACACACCCACACACACACACACACACACCCACGCACGCACACATACACACGCACGCACGACGCACGCACGCACGCACGCACGCACGCACGCACGCACACGCACGCACGCACACACACACACACACACACACACACACCACACACACACACACTCTACAGCAAACCATATTGATATTCATACAAACACGATTGCGCACACAAATCTCTCTCTCTCTCTCTCTCCTCTCTCTCTCTCTCTCTCTCTCTCTCTCTCTCTCTCTCTCTGTTGATCAGTTGATTAGGAGAGAGAGAGAGAGAGAGAGAGAGAGAGAGAGAGAGAGAGAGAGAGAGAGAGAGAGAGAGAGAGAGAGAGAGAGATTCAAATTCTGTTAGAATCACATTTCTCTTCTTCTGAAATCAGTCCCATGAATGGGCACATTGGAAACTCGTTGACCTCGTGGTCCAGCCTCCCACTATTCCGGTCGTTACCACCAGTGATGAATCGCGAGGGAGATGATGCCACTGAGGCCACGTCTCCAGAGAGCCCGGACTGTGGGACCCCCCCCGCAAATCAGCCTCCTTTATCAAAGCCCATCACCACTGCCGCTGCCTGTCCTCCCTGTTCTCTCCTTATTGTTTTTTCTTGAAATCAATATTTGTTTTCCTTGGGGTTATCGCATTGTATTGGCCTGGGCGAAATATATATTGCTTTTTGGGTGGTAGTGAGGCCACTAAATGAATTTGTGGTTTCCCCTCTCTTGTCTGTCTTCTGTCTCCGTCCTATGTTTCTGTCTTTTTCCTCTATGTTCTGCGATTGCTCTTTCTCCGTCTGTTTTAAACACACCAAAGGAAACCAACTTCCTCATGGTCCTCCGTCTCCTCTTCCAGAACCACGCTATATCCATCGACACGTCAACACCCACACCCACCAAACACACAACACAACACACCACACACACAACAGTAACACACACAGTTCACACACAACACCCCCACACACACAGCCACACAGAGTCCACTCCTTTTGTTATTATAGCTCATAAATGCACATTAGCACTTCACACGGCGCGCGCGCCTCAATCGCACTCCACAATAAAACTTGATGTGTGGTGAAACCGATTCTCCCGTTTTTTTCTATGTTTCTGTCTTTCCTATAAGTCTGTCTTTCGTCCTCCCTCAACACGTTTTTTTTTTTTTCCTGCACTTGAACTTCACACACACACATACACTTTTTGTCTTTCACCACACACACACAAACACATTCTTTCTTTCTTCACGGTTCACTACGCACGCGCGCACTCCAGCGCCCTCTCATAAAACATTTAACTTCCTGTTTTCCTCTGCACGACCTTCCTATGTCCTCTCAGCACTCTTCCTCTTCTCACTTCTCCCACCTCTCAGTTATGAGTCCGTAATCATGGCAGTGATTGACGAGCAACTGTTTAACAAAACTAACTGCGGCCCCCCCCCCCCCCCCCCCTCCTCCCCTCCAGCCTATGTCTTATCTATCCTAATACGTATCTTAGCTATTTCTAGCTTGCTCCCCTGGGGACTGACTCTCTTCAGGGATTAAGGCCCGCCGTTGCGGTTGCCAGCCTTAGTGCACTTGGAATGTTTTGTGTGTGACCTCCCCTTGACCCTCCCTCTGTCCTCTCTCATTTCCGCTCCTCTCTCTCCTCTCTCCTCTCCTCCTCAGTCTCCTCTCTCTCTCTCCCCCCTCTCCTCTCTCTCTCTCTCCTCTCTCTTTTCTCACTCGCCTCTCGCCTCTCCCCCCCTCTCTCTCTCCTCTGCCCTCCCCTCTCACTTCTCTATCGTTCGTTTGTCGTATCCTCAAACAGTGGACTTGGAATTGTCTTCCATTCGTGTGTGGGTGGTGTGTGTGTGGTGTGTGTGTGTTGTGTGTGTGGTTGTGTGTGTGTGTGTGTGGTTTGGTTTGTTTGTTTGTTTTGTTTTTTTTGTTTTTTTTCACCCCCCCCTTGCGCCTTCTTCCTAGCCCTTCACTGTGATCAGTTGGATGGTGATTTTTTTTTCTCTTGGTAATGTGAAAATACCACATGATCAATAAGTATCGGAAGTGAAGAACCATGGTTGAATATCTAGGTGAGTGACCGACTTACAGCGTGACAGCAAATAAACGCGTGTACAATCCCATTATTCATTCGTTACGAAGGCCCATCCTGGTACATCTTGGGTATTTAGCCCAGTCAGAGTGGATTGTATAGGACGTCTTGGTCAGTGGACTGCGCGCATTGTGAGTGTGGGTGTTTCGTGGCGCGGATCGCCATCTGTCTGACCGGTGCTTAGCTCTTGGTCTTGTTTCAGTTTCTCTGCAGGTGCGTGGTGCATGCCACTGTGAATTGTTGTGCAGGCCCTTCATCCTTTCCCTGTTTGATCTGTTTCCCCCTTCTTCCTCCTTTCTACTTCCTTGTTCTTTATTGCCTGTACGGTGGCACGTCTATGTCTGTCTGTCTCCCTGTCTGTCTGTCGTCTGTCTCTGTCTGTTTGTCTCTGCCTCTCTCTGTCTCTCATTGTCTCTCTGTGGTGTCAATAAATATTTTTCAGTCTCTGGCCCTCTTTTCCTCCTCCTCTGTATTGAAAACGGTCTCTGTGTCTTTGCGTCTACCTCCCTCTGCTTCCTTTTTCCTCCCCCCCCCCCCCCCCCCCCCCCCCCCGACCTATTTTGATGGGTTGTCGATTGAACCTGTGCGTGTGTGTGTTGTGTGTGTGTGTGTGTGTTGTGTGTGTGTGTGTGTGTGTGGTGTGTGTGTGTGTGTGTGTGTGTGTGTGTGCAGTATTGTGTGTGTGTGTGTGTGTGTGTGTGTGTGTGTGTGTGTGTGTGTGTGTGTGTGTGTGCGCGCGCGCGCGCAGTATTGATGTGTGTGTGTGTGTGTGTGTGTGTGTGTGTGTGTGTGTGTGTGTGTGTGTGTGTGTGGGTGTGTGTGTGTGTGTGTCTTTTTGAGCTCGTATTTTGTTTTCCTAATTAGTGAGTAAACTAGTATGGTGTGCCTGTTTTGTTTTGTTTTATTTTGTTTTCTTTTAACGCAAGTCGAGTACAGTGAAAAAGACATGTTTTCCCTGTTTGGGATTCACTGATTAACAGTGTTTGCAGTTCTTCTGTACTTTACTGCCATATGACATTTTTAATAACATGTTAGTGCAGGATCATGTTTCACGCAAATTCATGTGTTCGTGAGACTCAGGCTGAAATATATTTTTGTGTGAAATTCAGTTGACTGGATTGAATCGCGTATTAGGTGATTGTGATTGTAGTTCAGTGTTCTAGTCGTATTTTGGCTTACTGACAGAGAGAGAGAGAGAGAGAGAGAGAGAGAGAGAGAGGAGAGAGAGAGAGAGAGAGAGTAGAGAGAGAGAGAGAGAGAGAGAGAGAGAGAGAGAGAGAGAGAGATATGGTCTGCTATAAAAAACGAACTTTTTTGATAAATTCCAGGCGCTATCCTTCTAAATGTATTGCCATAGATCATGGAAGCCATGGGCCGATAACAGCATGGTAATCCTACTATCATCACATCAGGATGAGGTTCACAGAAAGCCATGCCCCAATGTTAAAATTGTGCTCCTGCTTTCATAATAGCACGATGACGTTCGTGGATAGCTATGGACCAATTCAGCATTGTACTCTAGCGATCGTCGTAACAGGATGATGTTTCTAGAAAGCCATGGACCAATTCAGCATTGTACTCTAGCGATCGTCGTAAACAGAATGATGTTTCTAGAAAGCTATGGACCAATTCAGCATTTGTATTCTAGCGATCGTCGTAACAGAATGATGTTTCTAGAAAGCCATGGACCAATTCAGCATTGTATTCTAGCGATCGTCGTAACAGGATGATGTGTTCTAGAAAGCTATGGACCGGTATTAAACAGACTTTGTACTCTGGCTATCACCACACACAGTACTGTTCACAGAAAGCTATTGATGAACATCAACTTTGTATTCCTGCTACAACCATATCAACTTTGTATTCCTGCTCCCATCATATCAACTTTGCCTTCCTGCTACCTGTCGAAGATGAAGTGCATTTTGTCCTGCAGTGCCCCGCTTATAGTAATCTACCTTCGCAGCTAATGCCTACAAAAGTTTTTATAACCAGCCATGTATGTTTCGTTTTTTCCTTGCTGATGTCATCAGAAAAAGAGAGCGTGATTTGCAGTTTAGTTCTTTCTTCTCTCTCTCTCTCTCTCTCTCTCTCTCTCCTCTCTCTCTCCTCTCTCTCCTCTCTCTCTCTCTCTCTCTCTCTCTCTATATATATATATATATATAAAGACATAAGAACAAGTTTTTTTTATAATTAAATATTTCTTGCAGTCTTTGCAACACCAAGCTGCTCTGTAAGTTGCTGGAATGGTGCTCGGTTACTTATACTTGGAATTTATTAGTCAATTATAATTTAGTCCCTTGCGGATTCATTCCAAGAACTGGCCGTCAGCACTTGTGTCTTAAGAGGTTATCTTTTTATATTTTTTTTACTTTTCACTAGAAAATGTAGCTTGTTTCGGTCTTTCATGATTTTTCTTTTGCTTATTGGGTGGCACCTTTGGTTGTTTTTTTGAAAACTCAACAAACATACTATGGTATTCCACACCAGCCTTTTTCTCGGGATAGCATTCTTCTTAAAACCGAAGAGGCAGAGAGTAAAGTTACCACTTCGCGCGGTCACTGAGGAAAAACAATCACGTTACGATATATCGATAACTGACCAGAAGCTACACGTTAGTGAGTTTTCTCTCCATTGGAGAGTGTCTTCTCCTTAAAGACTATGAGCTTGTTGAAGACTCATTTGAGAAGCATTTATTATTTCTCACTCACTCCCGTCCCCGGCAAGCACTGTTAGTTAGGCAGAATTAACTGCCAATGCACATATGAATGCATATCTCCCCGTATTTTTTCACTCCAAGACAAGAGCAAGTTTTGTTTTATAATTAAATATTTCCTGCAGTCTTTACAACGCTAAGCTGCTCTGTAAGTTGTTGGAAGGGTGCTCAGTTACTTATACTTTGAATTTTTATTAGTCATTTTATGTATGTATATAAAAGCTTTTCCAGTTAAGAGGGACATTGCTTTCTTGATTGCATTTTTCTAAGTGTAGGGACTCGTGATACTGCTGTCTTTTATATTTTTTTTGTGATATTGTTATCGCCCTTTCATACAGGACTATGGCCTTAAATGATTAAATTATCTGAATCTCTCTATCTGTCATGTGCACAGGGTGTGTGAAGGTATCGTGTACACATGTTGTTTTGTGTTTTAAGATTGAACGTCAGCGGTATTGAGAGAAAAAAAAGATCATATGATTTGTATGGCGTTGTTCCATCGGTAGTGGCCCGGTTTCAACTGAAGGGGAAACAGTACCAGGTGTTATCTCTTTGGTGGAGAGGAGGTGTGTTTGTGTTTATTTTGTGTTGCCTCCCCGTTGGAGAGGAGGTGTGGATAAGTTATTTTTGAGAATTGTATGTACTAGTTATATTTCTTCTCCTGTAGGAGGAGGGGAAGGGAAAAACCAACTTTTCGGATGTGTGTATTTATTTAATGCGCCTTGGGTGATAGGAGTGATTGCGTGCGTGTGCGGAGTTTGCTTTGGCGGTGGTGGTGCGTGCGTGTGTGGCACGACTCTGGGAAGCATGACACACTGTCTCTCTCTTATTCTGCCTCAATCAGTCTGTCTCTGTGTAAGTTCACCTTCTGTTCCTCTCTTATTTTCTGTGTCTAAAACTGTCTCTGTGTCTCCTTCCGACCCTCCTCCACCCTCCCTCTCCGGCTTCACATTCTCCTTTCATTTTTACCAATGTATTATGGGTTTTGAAGGAGTCAATGATTTCACGGTTACTATTGATTCTATTGTACAATACTGTTTTCTAATCAGAGACACTACCAGTGAGAGAGAAGAAGAAAGACGAAGAAGAGAGAAGAAGAGAAGAAGAGAGAGAAGAGAGAGAGAGAGAGAGAGAGAGAGAGAGAGAGAGAGAGAGAGAGAGAGAGAGAGAGAATTATTCATTATTATGCAATCAGAGAGACAGACAGACAGACAAACAGACAAAAAGACAGACAGACAAAAAGACAGGCAGGCAGGCAGACGAACATCGTGAAACAAATCAGCACGTGAATAATCTTCTGGCTCATATGTTATGACGTCCTATTCCTGGTCATCATCATGCTTTGAATGAAGTCCAACGTCTTGGCGGCTTCGTTGCACGCGCTATGTGCTTCAGCGGCTATGGTGCAGAGCGCCATCTGTCTGGCGTTGGCACCGAGTCTTCCCCCCCTTCCTTGTGTGCCTGCCGGATGCTATCATACCTTGTTGCACAGATCATCTTTTCTCTTCTCCTTCTTCTTCCCACTTTACTCTCTTCCCTTTTCTTCTCATGAACTCCGTCTGTTACTGTATGTTCACTGCACTGTCTGTCTGTCTGTCTGTCTGCCTGTCTCTGGTTCTGTCTCTAACAGTTTGTCTCTATTTCTTCTAATCTGTTCCTTTCTTTTCTGTGCCTGCATCTCTTTGTATAATGGGTTTTGAAGGAGTGAAAGATGTGATACTTTCCATTTACTTTCACTGCCCAGTTTTTTTTTTTCACTCAAGTCATCTCTTTTTAAGAAAAGGCTCCTTTGCTAACATTTGATTTATTGCTTAAGTGTAATTGATTTTTTTTTTTATTATTAAGGCTTTTCTAAACTATTGATAATCATTAGGCAGTCTCACTGAGAAGAGGAGAAAAACAGAAGAAAAGAAGAAGAAAGAAGAAGAAGAGAAGAAGAAGAAGAAGAAGGAGAAGAGAGGAGAAGAAAGAAGAGAAGGAAGGAGGAGAGGAGGAGGAGAAGGAAGGAGAGAGGACGAAGAAGAAGAAGAAGAACAAGGAAGAAGAAGAAGAAGGAAAGGAGGAGGAGAAGAGAGGAGGAGGAGGAGGAGGAGGAGGAGGAGGAGGAGAAGAAGAAGAGAAGAAGAAAGAGAAGAAGAAGAAGAAGAAGAAGAAGAGAAGAAGAAGAAGAAGAAGAGAGAAAGCACTATGCTTATAGCTCATCCGACACAAAGGCCATATCATAGGGAGAAGAAGAAGGAGGAGGAGGAGGAGGATGAAGAGAGAAGAAAAAGAAGAAGAAGAAGAAGAAGAAGAAGAAGAAGAAGAAGAAGAAGAAGAAGAAGAAGAGGAAGATAAAGCACTATGCTTTTAGCTCGTCCGATATCAAAGGGCCATATCAGGGGAGAAAAGAAGGAGGAGAAGAAGAAGAAGAAGAAGAAGAAGAAAGAAGAAGAAGAAGAAGAAGAAGAAGAAGAGAGAAGAGAGAGAGAGAGAGAGAGAGAGAGAGAGAGAGAGAGAGAGAGAGAGAGAGGAGAAATTGACACACATTGAACAATTGAACACAACTGAACAGGGAGAGAGAGAGAGAGAGAGAGAGAGATAGAGAGAGAGAGAGAGAGAGAGAGAGAGGAGAGAGAGAGAGAGAGAGAGAGAGAGAGAGAGAGAGAGAGAGAGAGAGAGAGAGAGATGACCATAATCAACTTTCGATGACATACAGTTAACATCATCATTTTGTGATGTAGCGCCGTGGATATCGGGAACAGCTTTCAGCCGGTGTCAGCAGGGACCTTCCTGCTGCTGTCAGTATATCACGATGATATTGAGACCTACGGTGCCAGAGAGAGACTCTACCTAATGAAGGGTGAGACCCGGTGCCAGAGACCAACATAATGAACGGTGAGACCCGGTGCCAGAGACTCTACCTAATGAAGGGTCAGACCCAGTGCCAGAGACTGTACCTAATGAAGGGTCAGACCCAGTGCAAGAGACTCTACCTAATGAAGGGTGAGACCCGGTGCCAGAGACTCTACCTAATGAACGGTGAGACCCGGTGCCAGAGACTGTACCTAATGAAGGGTGAGACCCAGCGCCAGAGACCTACATAATGAACGGTGACTCAGCAAATCCAGCACCATATAGTGATGTTTACACACGCACATGCGCTCTCTCTCTCTCTCTCTCTCTCTCTCTCTCTCTCTCTCTCTCTCTCTCTCTCTCTCACACACACACACACACACACACACACACGCGCGCGCGCGCGCGCGCGCGCGCCGCGCGCGCGCGCGCACTCGCATACACAAACACACGCACGCACACACTCGCAGGCACGCACACAGGCACACATGAACGCACACGTTCGTACGCATGCACGCACGCACGCACGCACGCATACACACACGCGCGCACGCACACACACACACACACACACACACACACACACATACACACAAACACATGCACGCACACACACACACACACAGGCACGCACGCAGGCACGCATTAACTGCACGCTCGTACACACACGCACGCACGCACGCACGCACGCACGCACGCACGCACGCACGCACGCACGCACACACACACAGCGAGGCACGTACACACACCCACATACATATAATCACAAAAAACACAACACACACACACACACACACACACACACACACACACACACACACACACACACACACACAGATTCCTTAGTGTTATAAGTTGACTTCAACCCCCAGCCCCAATCTCTCTCTCCCCAGCTCCCCTTTTTTATTCTCACTCGCTTCCCTGCGTGTGCCTGGCTGACTTTGTTCCATTCCGACACACTGTTGGTGACTTTAACGGCCCAAGAGTTTCTATCGCCATCACAAGGGATGCCAGCAGTCACGACACTTCCTCTCACACTCCGAGAACTCACATGTCATGGACACGGCGGGATTCCGTAACGAAACGCATCAGCTGAAGATTGCTAAGATCTGAGAGATTATCATGTTCTGTCCAAAGAGTGTAGTGTCACTGGGGTGTGGAGATGTCTATGAACAGGGGTTGTTGGGATGTCTGTGTCACTGGGGTGTTGAGATGTCTATATCACTGGGTGTGTTGAGATGTCTATGTCACTGGATGTGTTGAGATGTCTATGTCATTGGTGTGTTGAGATATCTATGTCACTGGGTGTGTTGAGATGTCTATGTCACTGGGTGTGTAGAGATGCCTATGTCACTGGGTGTGTTGAGATGTCTATGTCACTGGGTGTGTAGAGATGCCTATGTCACTGGGTGTGTTGAAAAGTCTATGTCACTGTGTGTGTTTGATGTGTCTATGTCACTGTCACTGGGGTGTTGAGATGTCTATGTCACTGGGTTCTTGAGATGTCTATGTCACTGGTGTATTGAGATGTCTATGTCACTGGGGTGTTGAGATGTCTATGTCACTGGGTGTTGAGATGCCTATGTCACTGGGTGTGTTGAGATGTCTATGTCACTGGTGTGTTGATATGTCTATGTCGCTGGGTGTGTTTGAGATGTCTATGTCACTGGGTGTGTTGAGATGTCTATGTCACTGGGTGTGTTGAGATGTCTATGTCACTGGGTGTGTTGAGATGTCTATGTCACTGGGTGTGTTGAGATGTCTATGTCACTGGGTGTGTTGAGATGTCTATGTCACTGGGTGTGTTGAGATGTCTATGTCACGGGGTGTGTTGAGATGTCTATGTCACTGGGTGTGTTGAGATGTCTATGTACGGGGTGTATTGAGATGTCTATGTCACTGGGTGTGTTGAGATGTCTATGTCAATGGGTGTATTGAGATGTCTATGTCATGGGTGTGTTGAGATGTCTATGTACGGGGGTGGTTGAGATGTCTATGTCACTGGGTGTGTTGAGATGTCTATGTACGGGGGTGTTTGAGATGTCTATGTCACTGGGTGTGTGAGATGTCTATGTCACTGGTGTGTTGAGATGTCTATGTCACTGGGTGTGTTGAGATGTCTATGTGTCTGGGGTGTGTTGAGATGTCTATGTACTGGGGTGTTGAGATGTCTATGTCACTGGGGTTGGTGAGATGCCTATGTCACCGGGTGTGTTGAGATGTCTATGTCACTGGGTGTGTTGAGATGTCAATGTCACTATGTGTTGAGATGTCTATGTACGGGGGTGTGTTGAGATGTCTATGTCACTGGGTGTGTTGAGATGTCTATGTCACTGGGTGTATTGAGATGTCTATGTCACTGGTGTGTTGAGATGTCTATGCGGGGGGTTGAGATGTCTATGTCACTAGGGTGTGTTGAGATGTCTATGTCACTGGGTGTTGAGATGTCTATGGCACTGGGTGTGTTGAGATGTCTATGTCACGGGGGTATTTGAGATGTGTATGTCACTGGGTGTGTTGAGATGTCTATGTCACTGGGGTATTGAGATGTGTATGTCACTAGTGTGTTGAGATATCTATGTACGGGGGTTGTTGAGATGCCTATGTCACTGGGTGTGTTGAGATGTCTATGTCACTGGGTGTGTTGAGATGTCTATGTCACTGGGTGTGTTGAGAGATGTCTATGTACGGGGGTTGTTGAGATGTCTATGTCACTAGGGTGTGTTGAGATGTCTATGTCACTGGGTGTATTGAGATGTCTATGTCACTGGTGTGTTGAGAGATGTCTATGTCACGGGGGTGTGTTGAGATGTCTATGTCACTGGGTGTTTGAGATGTCTATGTCACTGGGTGTGTTGAGATGTCTATGTCACTGGGTGTTTGAGATGTCTATGTACGGGGGTGTGTTGAGATGCCTATGTCAATGGAGTGTGTTGAAATGTCTATGTACGGCTGGTATTGAGATGTCTATGGTACTAGGGGTGTGGTGTTGAGATGTCTATGTTGCTGGGTGCCTATGTTGAAATGTCTATGTGCATGTCACTTGTTGTGTTGAGATGTCTAGGTCACTGGGTGTGTTGAGATGTCTAGGTCACTGGGTGTGTTGAGATGTCTATGTACGGGGGTGGTTGAGATGTCTGCGTGACTGGGGTGTGTCGAGATATCTATGTCACTGGTGTGTTTTGATGTCTATGTCACTGGGTGTGTTGGGATGTCTATGTCTATGTCACTGGGGTGTTGAGATGTCTATGTACGGGGGTTGTGAGATGTCTATGTCACTGGGGGTGTTAAGATGTATATGTCACTGGTGTGTTGAGATGTCTATATCACTGGTGTTGTTGTCTATGTCACTGGGTGTGTTGAGATGTCTATGTAGGGGGTTGTCAAGATGTCTTTGTCACTGGGGTTGTTAAGGTGTCTATGTCACTGGGGGTGCTGAATGTCTATGTATTTTTTTCAGATGACTAACCCGTCCCCTCTGCTGCCCACCATAGAAATTCCGTAGAGTGTCATATTCCTGTAATAACCCGTCAATCAGTCATATGTAAGAAACTTGATGGTTTGTTTAGACTTCTAACAGGGAGAGATAGAAACGTGATGGGTTAACTTAAACCTCTAACAGGAGAGACAGAAACATGATGATAAGTTTAAACTTCTAACATGAGAGATAAAGCCATATACATTCACAGACACATCATAGGCAATTAGATGGAAATCAGTCCTTTACAATGTGCAAACCCCAACACCTACCTCAGAAAGGGAATCGTTTATCTGTGCCATGCAGAGAACCTCTGTCAACATCACCAGTTAATGTCAGGGATGGAAATGTTTATCTCTGCAAAGATCCTCTGTCATCATCAGTGTATGCCAGGAATGGAAATGTTTATCTCTGCCATACAAAGATCCTCTGTCATCATCAGTGTATGCTAGGAATGGAAATGTTTATCTCTGCTATATCTTCGTCATCATCATCAGTGTATGCCATGAAGGGAAATGTCAGGAATGGAAATGTTGATCTCTGCCATACTGAGATCCTCTGTCATCATCAGTGTATGCCAGGAATGGAAATGTTTATCTCTGCCATACAAAGATCCTCTGTCATCATCAGTGTATGTCAGGAAGGGAAATGTTTATCTCTGCCATACAAAGATCCTCTGTCGTCATCAGTGTATGTCATGAAAGGGAAATGTTTATCTCTGCCATACTGAGATCCTCTGTCATCATCAGTGTATGCAGGAAGGAAATGTTTTTATCTCTGCCATACAAAGATCCTCTGTCATCATCAGTGTATGCCAGGAATGGAAAGTTTTTATCTCTGCCATACTGAGATCCCATGTCAATCACCAGTGTATGCCAGGAATGGAAATGTTTATCTCTGCCATACAAAGATCCTCTGTCATCATCAGTGTATGCCAGGAAGGGAACTGTTTATCTCTGCCATACTGAGATCCCATGTCAACACCAGTGTATGCCAGCGAAGGGAACTGTTTATCTCTCTGCCATACTGAGGTCCTATGTCAACTGAGGTCCTATGTCAACACCAGTGCATTGCGTTTTGCGATTACATGTCAAGTTTCATTAATAGTCCTAAATGAAAAGTAAGAGCAATCTAGGAATCTACATGTTGCCTGGATAAGGATTATTTTATGCCAGCACTGGTCAACTCTATCAAGATCATATATGAGTACTGTTGATTTTCTAAATGTTTTATAGTAAGTGACTCTAATTAACACATGTGCTCAGACTGGCTGTATTCAAGTACCCTGTGACATCAGCTGAATATTCGACTACTTTGCAGAGTTACGCTATGATAGTTTACACTTTCCTACCATCACACACCCGTTAGATAAGCAATCTACTCAAAAGGCGACCACAGAAACACGAGCAGAGACAGAAATTTAAAGTTTAAACA
>JADBJO010005444.1:112500-120000 GCA_016801955.1 Conus betulinus
CCTGTTGTAATCATACGACTGACGTTTACATTGTCATGTTGTAGTAACCATATGACTGACGTTTATATTATCATCCTGTAGTAGCTATATAACTGATATTTATATTGTCATCCTATAGTAACCATATAGGTGACGTGTACATTGTTAACGTGTAGTCGCCCTATGACTGACGTATATAGTAACCAAATGACAGAGGTTTAATTTGTCATCTGATGTGTGCTTGACATTGAATTGCCATACCTCAGTAAGCAAACACCTGGAGTTTATATTCCATACCCTAATGAACGCATCTGCTGTTCTAGAACATGTATCAATGCAATTATGTTAAAACAACACAAAATGGATAGTTCCAATCTTAATACAAATGAGCTACCTTTTGGATGCTAGTCCTTAACTAGAAGTTGAAGCGTCTCGTGATTGTTATTGTTGTTGGTGGTGGTGGTGTAGTAGTGGTGTTAGTCATTTTCTGCTTGTTTGTTTGTTTTGTTTGTTTGTTTTTTTTTATTTGGGGGTGGGGTGTAGAGGGTGGTGGTGGGGGGGGCAGTCAGTATTTTGCAAAGGAGCAAGGGATTCTAAATCTTGAAAAAAAAAAAAAGAAAAGAAAAGAACATCTTCTGGGCTAGACTTTCTTTTCCACCATTTTTTTTTTTTTTCACCACGGTAAATCCGCTTTTTTGACGTGTGCAAACATTTGAAATGTCATTAATCGAACTCGTTCAATTGCCGGATGCTGGGGTATGCACGCTCATGCAAATGCCACGCACAAGCAGATTCCACCACTGTGAAGGCAATCGATATACTCATCCCGTGCAGGAAGCAATCACCGTTGTGACGTGCGCGTACATACAGTCACTGGCACACACACGCGCGCGCGAGCGCGCCGCGCACACACACACACACACACACACACACACACACACACACACACACACACACACACACACACACACACACACACACACACACACACACACACACACACACACACACACACACACACACACACACACACACACACACACACACACACACACACACACAATCGCATGTAACAAATGTGCACACCCTGTAGTGTACATAAACATGCACACTAACACAAGTACACATAAAACCACCACTATCCCTGTACGCATTTTCTGTCTCTGTGTCTGTCCTTCATCTCTCTGTCTCTCTGTCTCCGTCTCTGTCTCACTGTCTCTGTCTCTCCCTCTCTCCCTGTCTCATGTGTCTCTGTCTCTCTATCTGTTTCTGTCTCTGTGTGTCTGTCTGTATGTGCATCTGTTTGCGTCTCTGTCTGCCTGCTTGCCTGTATGTCTGTCTGTGCGTCTGTCTGTCTGTCTGTCTGTCTGTCTGTCTGTCTTCTCTCTCCTTCCCCCCCCTCTCTCTCTCTCTCTCTTTCACACACACACACACACACACACACACACACACACACCACACACACACACACACACACACACACACACACACACATATATATATACACGCGCGCACGCACGCACGCACGCACGCACACACGCGCTCTCAATCAATTTTCAAACTATACAAAGAGCCTCTTGCGAAACACCTCGCTTAAGCAGGAAAGAAAGAATCAATGACACCGATAGCTATGGCAATGGGATATAACACGCACATTTCCGAGGAGACAGCCTCAAATCACCTCCAACTCCCCCCCCCCCCCCCTCCCCACCACTCCTTTATCCCATTCTTGAGACACAAGCTCAGTAACCCCCCCCCCCCCTCCTATTGCTGTCTCTGTCTGTCTGTCTGTCTGCCTGCCTGTCTGTCTGACTCTGTCTGTCTGTTTGTCTGTCTGTCTGTCTGACTCTGTCCCTCTGCCTGTGTGTGTGTGTGTGTGTGTGTGTGTGTGTGTGTGTGTGTGTGTGTGTGTGTGTGTGTGTGTGTGTGTGTGTGTGTGTGTGTGTGTGTGTGTTCTCCCACGTATACGTGTGCATTGGTATAAGAACGTGGAATTTACACTTGGTATAGGATTGTTATCACGTCAAGTCAAGTCAAGTAAACTTTATTATCTCAATTTGAGAAATTAATTTGTGGTCACACACATTCACAGCAAATAAACAATAATTTAGTCACATTACCTATTTTCTCACATATGACATACATTCATATAAAGGAATTTGGATTTCATTAAACATCTCCTCGGTTCATAAAATCAATGGACTGGGGAATAAAACTTTGTTTAAATCTGACACTTCTGCATTTAATCGATCGATATCTTCGTCCTGACTGAAGAAGGTCATACTGATTTGCAAGAACGTGGGTCTGGTCACACGCAATCTTCTTCGCTTTACAACACACGGCACCTGTACAGCTCACTCAGACTTTTTTTATGTATACAAATGTGA
The DNA here is from genome assembly GCA_016801955.1 of Conus betulinus. Taxonomy (NCBI): domain Eukaryota; kingdom Metazoa; phylum Mollusca; class Gastropoda; order Neogastropoda; family Conidae; genus Conus; species Conus betulinus. The sequence goes on from JADBJO010005444.1 coordinate 114,867, forward strand.
ATAACTTAACGTATTTCAGAAAATATTCACCAAAGTTGTGTAGAGAACTCTAAATCCTCTTTCATGATTAACATCAATATCATTATTATTAGCTGTTGTTGTTGTTGTTGTAGTAGTAGTAGTAGTAGTAGTAGTAGTAGTAGTAGTAGTAGTAGTAGTAGTAGTAGTAGTAGTAGTAGTAGCAGCAGTAGTAGTAGTAGCAGCAGCAGTAGTAGTACTAGTCGTCATCGACGTCGACATCGACGTTATCGTCGTCGCCATCAACGTCGTACCCGTAGGAAAAGTAATCGTAGCAGCAACAGTAGTAGTAGTAGTAGTAGTAGTAGTAGTAGTAGTAGTAGTAGTAGTAGTAGTAGTAGTAGTAGTAGTAGCAGTAGCAGTAGCAGCAGCAGCAGCAGCAACAACGGTTGTTATCGTCGTCGTCGTCGTCGTCGTCGTCATCGTCGTCGTCGTCGTCGTAGTAGTAGTAGTAGTAGTAGTAGCAGCAGCAGCAGCAGCAGTAGTACTATCGTTTCTCTGTATACCCCTCTCTCCACCAGTCGCACTTCCGCCTACTCCTTTCCAAAGACAGACATAACAAATATAGAGACAGGCAGACAGACAGACACACAAACCTACAGACAGACAAACAGGCAAACAAACGGACGGACAAACAGGCAGGTGATAGTGGAACGGGGACGGGCAGCAGGGAGAGAGGAAACTCAATCCGGGGCTTTTCCCTCTCAGGTGATGTGCATAATAAACAGCCCACCAACGGACCACCCTCCCCGTCACCCACCAACGGACCAACTTCCCCGTCTTCACCGCCTTCAGCTCCACGCCTCCCACACTTCTCAAGCAATCGTGCGCATGCGCATGTACGTGAAGGAAGCGGAAATTGGGGCCTGGTGGGACGAAATTGTTTCCTCATTGGGGATAGCAACAATAGGAATTAATCAGCGTCGGCAGTAGACTTGAACTGCCGTTGAAACTGAATGCTCTGTCTGTCTGTCTGTCTGTCTGTCTGTCTGTCTGTCTGTCTGTCTGTCTTTGACTTGTATCAGCTACAATCGATAGGTAACAATTAAGTGTGACGCACCCCAAGTGGTTTATGTTCCCCCCCTCTCTCTCTCTCTCTCTCTCTCTCTGTCTGTCTCTGTCTGTCTGTCTGTCTGTCTTTGTCTCTGTCTCTGTCTTTCTCTCTCTGTGTCTCTCTCTGTCATTCTCTCTCTCTCTGGATCTCTATTTGTCTCTACTCAGGGGGTCCTCTCTCTCTCTCTCTCTCTCTCTCGTCCTCTCTCTCTCTCTCTCTCTCTCTCTCTCTCTCTCTCTCCTCTCTCTCTCTCTCTCTCTCTCTCTCTCTCTCCGTCAGGACGGCTACACATGTACATGTCTATATTTGCATCGTGGATGAGAACCCCTGTAAGCTATGCGCGGAATAGGATGGAAACAGACACAAGCCAGATGGGAACCCCTGTAGGCTATGTGTAGAATAGGATGAATACAGACACAAGCCATCAAGTGATAAATGGAAGAAGGAAGAAATAGCTTGACACCCTTCACATGCCTGTCTCTGCCACTAACGTCCTAAGCATGTGTAAATGGAAACTGTCTTAGTACCGACAAATAGCGCCGGAACATACTCGCAATACCACACACACACACACACACACACACACACACACACACACACACACACACACACGCGCGCGCGCGCGCGCGCGCGCGCGCGCGCGCACGCACGCACGCACGCACACACACGAGCACCGATGCTCTAACACTTGCATATAGTAAGCTGGCAATCACCCACACACGCGCGCGCGCGCGTACGGCTCACATACGCATATATACAAGCACAGACACACAAGCACGCACGCACACGCACGCACGCACACACGCACGCACGTGTGCGCGCACACAGGCATATGCATATACACACGGAAATACTCACATAAACACACACAGAAGCGTATGTACAGGCACACACACACACACACACACACACACACACACACACACACACACACACACACACACACACACACACACACACACACGCGCGCGCGCGCGCGCACACACACACACAGGCACGTGCACACACACACACACACACACACACACACACACACACACACACACACACACACACACACACACACACACACACACACACACACATAGCCCCCATCACTTGAGCAAAAAAAACTTTACCGAAATATGCAGCACCTGCTTACTCCTTCTCTCAACGCATAGGCCCCATACTCTCACCCACCCCCCGTCTCCTTTACTCCCCCCCCCCCCCCCCCTCTCCCTCCCTTTTAGAGTTCTCCCCTCGTCCTTCCCATCCGCCATTCTTTTCTCCTCTTATCTCTTCTCCATACGGTGCACATGGCAGATGAAGTGGAATTTGGGGGGGGGGGGGGGGGGGTGGATGGTGAGAGGGAGATGAGGGGAGGTAGAGTGTGGGTGGCATTCTGTAATCTGCAGTATTTGCGCGAATGATCTAACATCAGTCACAGGACGCACGCTGCACACACATTGTTACTGCAGCAGCCAGGACATTCAGAACGACCAACGTTGCCAGTGCCTACGTTCATGGGATAATGTATTCAGATTGGTGGGCTATAAGATCAGTGATACTTGAATTGCTGCCATTTTTTTTTTTGGTGGTGGTGCTATTTTATCTCTCAGCATCTGTTCGTAAGTGTGTGTGTGTGTGTGTGTGTGTGTGTGTGTGTGTGTGTGTGTGTGTGTGTGTGTGTGTGTGTGTGTGTGTGTGTGAAGAGAGAGAGAGAGAGAGAGAGAGAGAGAGAGAGAGTCAAGAGAGAGAGAAAGAGGGGAGGAAATGGGGGGAGGGGGGGGTGGGGGGCAATAAGACAGGTGCCCCAGATAAGGAGACAATAGGGGATTGCCATGTCGTCATCTGAATGAAAGGCTTCCTGCAAAGAGGAAGACGAATGGAAGCAACAGAAACCTCAAATAATTGGGTAGGGGGCAGAAGAAAAAAGAACTCTCCACACAAAGAAAGAAAGAAAATGTAAAAAAAAAAAAGACAAGAAACAACGTACAAAAAAGGAGATAGACGAGGTTGGAACGAAAGAAAAGAAATTAGGAGTGAAAAAAAAAAAGTTGGAAGAATAAGACAGAAGGAGGACAGAAGATAAAAAAAAAAAAAGAAAAGATTAAAGAGAGAGAAGAAAGAATCGAAGAGGAAAGAAGAAGAAGAGAAGAAGAAGAAGAAGAAGAAGAAGAAGAAGAAGAAACAACAACAACAACAACACAACAAGAACAACAGCAGCAGCAGCAGCAGTAGCTACAACAACAACAACCAACAACAACAACACAAGAACTAAAAACAGAGACCGAGAGATTTGGAGAGAGAGAAGAAGATGAAAAGAAGAAGAAACAGAAAAAAAAACAACAAGAAAACTGAAGAAAAGGTGATCGAGGCTTTCAGACAAATTTCTTTCCTACGTGCATGCGCAGTGGAAAGGCATAAGAAGAAAGTAGTTTCACGGTCTGGAATCTCAATGGAGTGTCGGTCAGCGGGAATGACAAGTATGGCTCCGCATGACTGAGCATGGGCCGCACACTGGAGGCGTGTCATTGTACAGGAAACCCAAAGCATGGCCTCACCATCACAGACGTCCCGATGCAAATGGAAGGGAGAAAATTGAATGGGTTGAAGGGAGAGGGGCAGTGGGAGTGGAGGTGGCGAGGGTGAACAGATGAAAGATTTGATTTGTGTGTAAGTGGTGAAATTGAGTAAGAGAGAGAGAGAGAGAGAGAGAGAGAGAGAGAGAGAGAGAGAGAGAGAGAGAGAGAGGAGAGAGAGAGAGAGAGAGAGAGAGAGAGATTTTGGCATTAGCTTTTTCACAGCTCTGGTGTAAAGGGGGACTTTTTTTTTTTTTACAAACTAGAAGAGAACTATTTGCGACGAGTAAAACTAGAGAGAGAGAGAGAGAGAGAGAGAGAGAGAGAGAGAGAGAGAGAGAGAGAGAGAGAGAGAGAGAGAGAGAGAGACAGAGACAGAGAGAGAGACAGAGACAGAGACAGAAAGACAGAGACAGAGACAGCCAGTATATCCTTAATACGCGTAATATATTCCATAAAGAGGAAAAACCGTCTTGGGCTGGTCTAACGTTGGTAATGGCTATTCTGGCAAACATCGGCCATCGTCTGTGACCTATAATGAACATAATTACAAATTTTTAGAAAGATCCGCCAAGAACTTTCTGAGATTTTCCATAAAGAAGAAAACCATTATGAGCCGTTAGTAACGGCTATAACGGTAAACATGAACATCGGGCATCATCCGTGACCTATAATGACCATACCTACAAATTTTCAGAAATATCGGCCGAGTACTTTCTGAAATATTCCATGAAAAGGAAACCGTTAGGGGCCGTTATAGCCGTTAGTAACGGCTATAACGGTAAAATAAAACATCGGGCATCATCCGTGACCCATAATACCTAAAATTTTCAGAAAGATCGGCCAAGTACTTTCTGAGATATTCCATAAAAGAGAAAAAAATCGTTATGGGGTTGTTATAGCCGTTAGTAACGGCCATAACGGTAAACTAAAACGTCGGTCATGATCCGTGACACATAATGAACGTACCTGCTAATTTTTCACAAAGATCGACTCAGTACTTTCTGAGACATTTCATAAAAAAAGAAAACCGTTATGGGGCCTATTACAGCTCTTAGTAACAGTTATAACGGTAAACTAAAACGTCGGGTATCATCCGTCGCCTCTCATGAACACACCTACACTTTTTCAGAAAAATCAGCCAAGTACTTTCTGCGATATTTCATAAAGAACAAAAACCGTTTATGGCCGTTATAGCCGTTAGTAACGGCTACAACGGTATACTAAAACATCGTGTATCATCCGTGACCCATAATGAACATATCTACACATTTTCAGAAAGATCAACAATGTGCTTTCTGAGATATTCCATGAGAAAGAAAAAAAAAACTGTTATGGGCCGTTATAGCCGTTAGTAACAGCTATAACGGAAAACTAAAACATCGGACATCATCCGTAACCCAAAGTGAACATACCTGCTAATTTTCACAATGATCGACATAGTACTTTTGGAGATATTCCACAAAGAAGAAAAACCGTTACAGGTCGTTACAGTCGTTAG
>JADBJO010005444.1:127500-137500 GCA_016801955.1 Conus betulinus
ATTTAAACTGCTCTACTTGCAGTTCCTTTAAACTTGATCAGTTATCATCAACTTTAAACTACACCAGTTATTATCATCTTTTATTTACATCACGTGCTTTGATTTCATTTAGATCCTCCTCACCTACCACCGTGACTGGCAACAACTTTGTGTTAACTTGATATTAATTAAACATGTGTTAAAATGATATTAATTAAAAACATGTGTTCGAAATACTGATTTAAAAAGTATTTCTTGCTATTCTCTGTTAATGGAATACACCATAATCTGTCTCCAATGCAACAATCGAATCATCAGTCTCTCCAGTTGCTTTCTTTAATATGACATGGACTCCTGCAATGGAACTGAAAGTTTTGATGGGCTTTCGGCTTTCGGTAATGATTTCGTTGCTTTACATCTGGTGATATGTTTGCAGCTATCAGTAAGTTTGAATACCAAAAAATATGATCTATTACATGAACCACTTTTACTGTGCTGATCTACCCAAACAAATCAAATATCCCCTTGACACTTTTCCACTCAACAGTAATTTACACGATTACCCGCAGTTATGCAACCAAGCCAGTTATGTCCTTAGACATCATGACACAGACGTAACACATGGAACTACCACGAACATCCAGACAAACCAGATATCCCCACTGAAAACGTCCAGCACAGCTGGTAATTCATCGAACTACCGGTAAGTACTTAAGAATCCTGTGCGCATGAATTCATCCTAATTTACTTGCTGTATGAACCAGTAGCAAATGATTTTTATGCTCTCACCACCTCCACCAAATCCCCTCTCCTTCCCTGGTCATCCCTTCACTGTCAAAGCCACAACTCCCACCTCTTGTCTATGTTTACCTCAGTCAGATATGACATAGAATATTGACTTTTTAATGGAATATCAACCAACTTGTCTCAACACATTTTTTTTTTTTTGCAGGGCTGATGTTTGTATGGGTATTGATATCTATTTCAGAGCATTTACTGGCAAAAAACGAAGAGACAGAAGTCTTTCAACCGTTCATAAGCAACACTACTGTAGCTTTTGTCATTTTGTGTTCTACTAGTAGAAGCGTCAGTCGTCTTTTTATGAAGTTTCCAAATATTTTCGCCGCAATGGATCATATAACTCGTGATGTTTTCAGATATTAGCGTATATACACCCCTGCATTGCATCATACTCCTTTTGACTTGTTGCTGCTGTTATTGTCAGTGGTAATGGGTTATCAAATTTACGCTCCTTTTGATCATATAAGTTTGTCATTTTTCTCCCAGGGTATTGCCCTAATTTTACACTGCAGAGATTTAATTCGGTTTTCCTGATATCCACGTATATTTCTGCTGCATTGCATTACTGTTTCGTTCTTCATTTTTCTTTCTTTCCTTTTCCCCTCTTCTTTCTTTCTGCTTTATGGCTGGCACTTCCGTGTATTTATGCTGCATTGCATCAGACAGTTTCGCACCGCATGTCTCCAAGTTAAAGGCATTTGCTTTGGGCAAAGAAGATCCCTTCTGGATTTATTGCCTTGTGATAGCAAGCCACTCGTCAAACAAGATAGTGTCTCGCTCTCAGGTAGGATATTTACCGATGGAAAAACTGGCAACGTGACCAGTTGATGATAATTTGCGGCTATGCGGAAAAAAAATATATCACGTAACTGTTGTTGCTGGGGCTGCCAAAGACGAACCTGGGGTCGTTATATGTGGGGACTTGCAATGTGAGCAGTGTGGAAGTGATTGTCTGAACAGGTCACAGTAGGTGAAACAGCTCTCACCCCCAACACCCCCAACACATAGACACAGACACACACACACACACACACACACACACACACACACACACACACACACACACACACACACACACACACACACACACACACACACACACACACACACACACACACACACACACACACACACACACACACACACACACACACACACAGCACAAATAGCCAATGGATAAGGTGAATATTTCTAGTGCCACGCTGCCTGACAGTGAGTGCAGTGTACATTTTTGTCATGGCTTTGGCGGGGACTTCTGGGACTGCCTATTTAACAATATTGCTGGGGAGACGTGTAGAAAAATGAATGCCTTTTTAACGTTATTACCCGTGAAGGGAGAGTCTACAAGTGCCTGTTCGGCATCAACTGAAGCCTAGAAGTCTGAGACTGTCTGTCTAGCAATGACGGCAGTGGAGAGTCGAAGTTCGGCGTGTTTGCAATGACTGCAGTGTGAAAACATCTAGGAGTGTCTAATAGCAATGACTGCAGTAAAGACATCTAGGACTGCCTATTTAGCAATGACTGCGTAAAGACATCTAGGACTGTCTATTTACCAATGGCTGCAGTGAAAACATCTAGGACTGCCTATTTAGCGATGACAATAGTGAAGGCATCTAGGACTGCCTATTTAGCAATGACTTCTGTGAAAACATCTAGGACTGCCTATTTAGCAATGATGCACTGCAGGGACTGACATCTAGGACTGTCTATTTAGCAATGACATCAGTGAAGACATCTAGGACTGGACTTTAGCAATGACTGCAGGGAAGACATCTAGGACTGGCTATTTAGCAATGACTGCAGGGAAAACATCTAGGACTGGCTATTTAGCAATGACTGCAGGGAAGACATCTAGGACTGCCTGTTCTGCAATGACTGCCAGAAAGTTTCGCGAGGAGAAGACAACAAACCGACGGTAGGACATAAACCCTACGTCATACATGGCTATTTAGCATATGCACATGTTGGGACGTGCAATGACTGCCGGAAAGTTTCGCGAGGAGAGGACAACAAACAAACGGTAGGATATTGGTCAGTTAAAGTATTGGTCCAGTTACACAACACATCATCATCAGCAGCAGCAGCAGCAGCAGCAGCAGCAGCAGCAGCAGCAGCAGCAGCAGCAGCAGCAGCAGCAGCAGCAGACGCAGCAGCATTGTCATCTTCATCATCACCATCCTTCTCCTTTTCCTCCTCCTCCTCATCTTCATCATCATCTTCATCATCATCGTTATCATCATCATCAGCATCCTCTCTCCCTCCCCCCCCCCTCTCTCTCTCTCTCTCTCTCTCTCTTTCTGAGTCCCAGTTTCTCTGGGTCTGTCTGTCTGTCTTCTGTCTGTCTTCCCTCCTGTCTGTCTGTCTGTATGTCTGTCTGTCTGTGTCTCTTTCTTAGAAAACTGCTCTGCTGAACCACAGTGTGATTACATATTTTTGTCTTCGCTCTGCTGCCCGTATCCACTGTTTTTCCTTGTTTGGGAAGCCCTGCAGAATTGTGCTGGGGTGAAGACGCCCAGTGCTTGACAGGTTTCGTTGAATGGGGGGGCCTGCACTCCTCAGCACTGTGCCAGAGTCACTGACGGGTCTGACAGACAAACTGTCAAATGGACAGACTCACAGACTGAACGGATTACGTGTGTGTGTGTGTGTGTGTAAACAGTGTGTGTGTGTGTGTGTGTGTGTGTGTGTGTGTGTGTGTGTGTGTGTATGTGTGTGTGTGTGTGTGTGTGTGTGTGTGTGTGTGTGTGTGTGTGTGTGTGCGCGCGTTTTCTCTCTGCTCATTATTTATGTATCAGCGTGCTTGCTTCAGCATCCACTGCTCTTGACAGACTGACCTATACTTTGGTTGTGATGTCTGGCCTGTAGGGTTTTGTCAGTAATGATGATGATGATGATGACGATGATCATGATGCTGATGCTGATGACGATAATTTTAATAGTAATAATAATAATAATAATAATAATAATAATAGCATAATATAATAATAATAATAATAGCAAAAGTAGTAGTAGTAGTAGTAGTAGTAGTAGTAGTAGTAGTAAGTAGTAGTAGTAGTAGCAGCAGCATCATCAGCAGCAGCAGCAGCAGCAGCAGCAGCAGCAGCATAATGATGATGATGATAATAAGGCAATGCTAATGGTATTGTAGAAGAAGAAGAAGAAGAAGAAGAAGAAGAAGAAGAAGTACAAGGATGGTGATAAGAAAAGAAGATAGTAGTAGTAGTAGTAGTAGTAGTAGTAGTAGTAGTAGTAGTAGTAGTAGTAGTAGTAGTAGTAGAAGTAGTAGTAGTAGTAGCAGCAGCAGCTGCGGCGGTAGGGGCAATAATAGTGGTAGTAGTATGCTGCTATTACTGCTATTACTATTACTAGTACTACTACTGGTGATTCCACTACTACTACTACTGCTGCTGCTGCTGCTGCTGCTGCTGCTGCTGCTGCTGCTGCTGCTGCTGCTATTAGTAGTGAAAGTTTGGAGGTGATAGCTTGAAAGAAAGTAGAATTTCCAGATTCGTTGCTAACAGGCATTGACATTTTTTTTCCTACAGAGCTTTCACAGCAGCACATCAACAAACTTTCGAAGAAAAAGCAAGCCTGTCGAAAGTTTGTAATATCACTGAATCCATTGCATTTATTGTTATCGTCATTGCCAAGCATCAGGCAGGGGTTGATGGAGAGAGAGAGAGAGAGAGAGAGAGAGAGAGAGAGAGAGAGAGAGAGAGAGAGAGAGAGAGAGAGAGAGAGAGAGAGAGAGAGAGACAGACAGACAGACAGACAGACCCAGGCAAGCAGAGAGATATAGGGACAGAAAAAAACAGAGACAGACACGGCAGCAGCAAACAAACACAGAAACAAACAAACCCCATGAAACTTTAATCGTTATAATATTTTTTTAATCAAGCGCTGCAGATCCACACGCCGTCCCTTGAAATTAGTTCAGACTGACTGTCACAATCTGTATGGAGACAAAGACAGACGGGTTGATGAGGGCTGACAGTGGGATGGGAGGGATATTAAGTGTGAACGCCTCTCCCAACAGCCCAGAGATGCAGGGTATTGATAGAACTGCCGCACTCGGCCCCTTGCCCATTTGACGGCCAGGTCTTGCAACACGGTTCACTGCTGCCAGTTGCTTAAGAAGCGAAAGGGATGCCACGTGAGGCCGACAGTGTCACTGGGTTGTGTCTGTTGAGAAATGAACAGTTGGAGGCTGAAACGGAGCATTTATTTTCTTTCTGTGCATGGCCAAGATCACATGGTTGTTTATGGTGGAGATACTTATGCTACGGGCATGAACACTGTGGTTATAGATACTTCCACAGGACAAATCACCATCACCACCACCATCATCATTATCATGATCCTCCTCATCAGTCTGTCTGTCGTCCATGTCGTCTGTCTGTCTGTCTCTCCTCTCTCTCTCTCTCTCTCTCTCTCTCTCTCTCTCTCTCTCTCTCTCTCTCTCTCTCTCTCTCTCTCTCTCTCTCTCGGGAGATTGCTCCACTGAACGCGAGTGTCGTTACATAATTGTTTTTTCCTCGCCCTGCTACTTCTCTCTCCCGTTTTTCCTTGTTTGGGAAGCCCTGCAGAATTGTGCTGGGTGAAGACGCCCAGCGCTTGACAGGTTTCATTGGACGGAGGTCTGTTCTCCTCAGCACTGTGCCAGAGTAACTGACGGTCTGACAGACACACTGTCACATGGATAAACAGACTCACATACTGAACAGATTCACTGACAGGAATTCTACTCACATGAACTAACGTTGTCACACCTTAAACAGATTTTTTTTTTATTAAAGCTCACTAGTCACATAAACCGACATTCCTGCACACTGCACTGGTTCACTGATAAGGCCTCTGATCACATGGACCACCATTCTCATGCTCTGAACAGAATAACATGAAGGCAGGTTAGCCTGGCGGATAAAACGTTCAACACACCGAAGGATTCATTGAACAGTGGACAAACATTATCGTGTACAAAACAGATTCCTTATAGGAACACTTCGCAATAAACAAACATTGTCATCACACACTAAGCTGATTCGTTACAGAAACATTTTACAGATTGATGAACATTGTCATATACTGAACCGATTCTTCATTGCGGGATCTTCGGACAGATGGAGAAACATTTTCGTACAGTGAATAGTTTCTCTTATAGAAACTCAAAGACACACGGGTAAAAATTCTCATATGATGAACAAATTCACAGGACCATAGGACAGAAGAACAAACATCCTCACACGCTAAAGTGATGCACTGATAGAATTCTTGGTCAGATGGACAAACTGTATTTGATACTGAAAAGATTCATTGAATGTCCGTGGTCGAATGAAAACAAGACCTGTAGCTTGATACGTTTGGTTAGGATATGCAATGCCAGTGACGAACCAGGATGTAGATATGATTTGACAGGGAGCGGCTGCAATATCGCTGAGTGGACCTGAAAGGCAAGGCGTCAAGAAACAATTTCTTCTCATTAGAGGAGTGTCTTCTCCCTATCGCGCCTGTAGGCGGAGAGAAATTGAATGTTGCACGGCACTTGTGTCTTGATCTTTTGTTATTTGATGTCAAGATCGGTGGGAGAAATTACACGCACACACGCTCCCCCCCTCCCCCCCCCCCCCCCCCCCCCCCCCCCCCCCCCCCCCCCGTTACACGCACACACGCACGCGCCCCCACCCACACACACACACACACGCACGCGCGCACATGCACACACACACACACAGACACACACAGAGAGAGAGAGAGAGAGAGAGAGAGAGAGAGAGAGAGAGAGAGAGAGAGAGAGAGATGGTCGACTCAAATTTCCTCTCCATGAGCATCACTAATTCAGTCATACCCTTGTTACCCACAACCTCCTTCAATCGCTCTACAAGTGCTTTCCAATTTCCTATTCCGCTCAGTGACTGTGCAAGTGCAAGGAATGTGCCAATGTCTGCAGTCCGGAATAGTCTGGCGTTGTTGAGATGCCAGAGGCAATGAATAACCTGACTGTTCAATATGCAGACAGGAACACACACATGTCACTGGGTCCGTGTTCTTTCCCCCTTCAAAACGGCCCGGCCAGGCAAATTGGCAAACGCCTGAATGAGTCCCTCAGTTGTCAATCTGTGGTGGAGTGATAGTATGGACCAAGTTCAGGATTGACGATATAACGATTTGAGCCGAAGAGTTTGCAGTGAAGAAAGTGGAAACCTTTGTAACAGCGTTGGCTGCTTTCAGAGAAAGCATTGTCACAGTTATCAACATTTCAGTGTTTCTGACTGTCTATCTGAAGAGTTATATCTAATGGAAACATCAGCCTGTACAGATAGAAAACAATAGTATGATAAATGTTGAACACGTTTTGTCAGAACTACATATTACTTATCACACCATCACTCGTTTAGCTCTGCAGACGATGAGCCACACATTACCAGAAGGCTACTGCACACACACACACACACACACACACACACACACACACACACACACACACACACACACACACACACACACACGGGGATAGATAGATAGATACATAGATAGACAGATACATAGGTAGATACATACATACATACATACATACATACATACATACATACATACATACATACATACATACATACATACATACATACATACATACATACATACATACATACATACATACATGCGTACATACATACATGCATACCAACATATATACATACATACATATCATTTCCATTTCACCCAGTGACAACACCACCGCTGACGAAGACGGACGGAGGTCTGTCGAAATCTCCAAGTAAGTGTTTATTGCCCAGCTGAGTGACCTGTCTAGATCCGGTAGTCGTGATGTTATTTCTTAATGTAACAATGTTGTACAAGTGGCAGACTGCAACAATTCAATATTTACACTCATGGGACGAAAGTCTGTCCCCTCTCGGCACTTCCGGCGCTGACTACCTACAGGCACCTGTTGATGAAAACTTAATATTCTGACCTTGAGGCTGGACTGAATTTGGTAATCTGAGCCTTCCACTATATATGCTGACAGCATCTCGGGAGAGAGTTGGAGAGGGAGGGAGGGAGGTAGGCAACATTTGGTCATCTGAGCCTTCCACTCTATATGCTGACAGCATCTCGGAGAGAGTTGGAGAGGGAGTGGAGGTAGGCAACATTTGGTCATCTGACCCTTCCACTCTATATGCTGACAGCATCTCGGGAGAGAGTTGGAGAGGGAGTGGAGGTAGGCAACAGTTACTTGCTTCCAGCAAGTGGTGAGTGCACACAACGCAAATCTGCTACAGTAATGATGCAGCGATTTTTTTCCCCACGTAAATCTTGAGGACATGCCACCACGTTCTCGATCGGATGGATTTACATCTGGACTTTGAAGAGGCCAGGAAAACACGGGGACTCTGTGCCGTCGCTTCCAGGTCTCGGTGTTAGCCGAGCGCTGAACAGAGGCGTTTTCTTGCAGGTACTTAAGTTTGTCTGACTGTTCATACTGCCTTCCACGAACACCAGTTGCCCAACCCTGTCATATGAAATGCACCCCCATACCACCAATTTCAATGGAATCTTCGGGCCAATGTGCACGCTGCACAGAGAAAGCACTGACCACTCTCTTCTTCCCTTATAGCTTTACACGTCCACTGGGTTTGATCACAATGGTCATTTCAACACTGTAGACACAATATTCCTCCACTAATTATTCACCGTCCAGTAAAGTTTTCTCCTACAATATTGCAGCCGCTTCTTTCTTTTCACTTCCTTGATGACTAGTTTCTTCACTGGGGGGTGCTTTGAATAACCAATCCATGCAGATTTCACTTGATTGTCTTTTGGCTGACTTCAGCGGAGTTTGATGCGCAGAATTCGGCTGAAATGTTAGAAACTGTGACAGATTTGTCGTGTTGAACGATCTTTGACAGTGAAGACACGCACCTGTTAGTGAACACTCTGGGCCTACCACTCCTAGGTTTGTTTTCTATTCTTTTGTTGTCACAATAGCGCTTGTAAACTTTCCCTGTTCAAGTTCAACACTTGCCGCCTCAAACACCCGAAGCCCCTGGTCTACAAATGACAATGTATTTTTTCGTCTCCTCTGTGAGCTGTTTGTTTGCCGATGCCATGCCAGACCTAATAGCCGACCGCAAGCACCAAACGACAGTTCAACGATTTTGTTTACTTCACACAAAAGATTAGACTTGTGAAAATAACGTCAGTGGTTTTCAGCACACAAACACGTCACCAACACTGAAATATTGGCTAGACGATCTAGTGGCAACAGCCTCTTCAAATCTCTCCGCCATTACAGGGGTCAGACTATTGTCCCTTTACCTGTATAACATCGTGGTCGATTTACATAGGGGCTCCAAAACAAGGAAGTGCAAGCCTGATAGGCGAGGTTTTTTGACACAGAAGAAAAAGCATTTTCTTATAGTTAAAAAAACAACAATTGCATGAGGTGGTGAGGAAAAAAAGCAATGAGAGAGAGAGAGAGAGAGAGAGAGAGAGAGAGAGAGAGAGAGAGAGAGAGAGAGAGAGAGAGTATTTAGCAGCATCCTTAGCAGCGAGACGAGAATGTCCTGAATGTTGCATCCCAGTGCCCATTCAGTGATCAAGTTGACTGCATTCTGTTTGCAGCTACGCCAGTGATATGATCCACCCGTGCCTGTGTCTGACACACGCGATGGAAGACTGTTGTTGTAACTGGCTGCATTTTGATCGTATCACATGAGACAGAGGGATGATTCTTTAGCAGGTACACGCAAAAGGACAGGTAAATAAGAAAGAGAAATGAATGTGAAATGTGTGATAAGATCTCCCTCCCTCCCTCTCTCCTCTCTCTCTCTCTCTCTCTCTCTCTCTCTCTCTCTCTCTCTCTCTCTCTCTTATGATAACCTTAGACTTGTTCACTATCCTATCCTGATATACATTCTAAAATGCCGGGCCAAAATATGGACTAGTCATCACCAAAGGGGACAAAGTACTCGTGCAGTATTTGCTTGTTACAAGCGTTCATTGCAGTCTCCCTCCACGCCCTGCCCCCGAGTAGTGTCACGTGATGTATTTTGGACTACGAATGAAAACGCTAAGGTTTAACTTGAAAAGCCTCTGGCTAATATCGCGTGATATATTTTGGACTGTCTAAGGGAACACTGATGTTTAACTTCCAGTTTTTCCAGGTAGTGTCACGTGAGTATTATGAACTACCAATGGAGACGCTGACGTTTAACTTCTA
>JADBJO010005444.1:145000-157500 GCA_016801955.1 Conus betulinus
CTCTGTCTCTCTCTCTCTGTCTGTCTCTCCTCTGTCTCTCTGTCCTCTCTCTCTCTCTCTCTCTCTCTCTCTCTCTCAATGATCTCCACATTGCCTCCTCTCCATAGCTCTCTCGCACCTCTGACTCTCTCTCTCTCATTCACTGGTCGACCTTGGTGTGTCTCCTCCTGGGTATATGACGACCTGTACCACTGATTGTCGACTTGCCTCTCTGATGGGTCTATGGACGGCCTACTCCATCTGATTGTGTCGACTGGCCTAATGTGACGACCGTAATAGACTGCTCTGCTCCTCTGATTGTTGACGGATCCTTGATGGGTAATCTGGACGCCCTGATGTACCATAACGGCCTGTGTGGTTTTATCTGTCTGAGTGTAATATAACGGCCTGTACCACTGATTGTGGTTTTATCTGATGTGTAGTATAACGGCCTGTACACTGATTGTGGTTTTATCTGATGTGTAGTATACGGCCTGCCTGTACCACCATTGTGGTATTTGTCTGTCCTGTTGTCTGATGTCTGATGTGTGTAAGTTGTTATGATTGTGGTTTTGTCTGCGGCCTCTCCTGTATCGCTGATTGTGGTTTTATTCTGATGTGTAGTATAACGGCCTGTATCCACTGATTGTGGTTTTATCTGATGTGTAGTATTACGGCCTGTATCACTGATTGTGGTTTTATCTGACTGGGTAGTATAACGGCCGTATCTCACTGATTGTGGTTTTATTTGATGGTAGTATCCGATGCCTGTATCACACTAATTGTGGGGCCTGTATGTCAGTATTAGCTGACCTGTATTCTAATTGTTGGTTTTATGATGTCATATGACGGTGTGTATATACGGCCAGTATCGCTGTTGCTGGTGTGTCTGGTCGCCCGACGGTGTGTTATCACGGTTGCTGACTGTTTTGTCAGATGGGTAACATGGCGACCTCCGTATCACTGATTGCCGATTTGCCCGATGGATAGGTAAACGGTCTGTATCACTGATTGTTGATTTGATGGTTAATATGACGGTCTGCATCATTGATTGTTGATTGATGGGATAAACTCTGTATCACGTTTGTTGCTGCACTGACGGTCTGTATGATTGTTGATTTGATGGGTTAATATGACGGTCTGTATCACTGATTGTCGACTTGCCTGATGGGTTAATAGAATGGACTGTACCATTGATTGATTTGATGGTTAATATGACGGTAATGTATGACTGCCCTGTATAGCTTAATATGTCAGTTGTATCACTGATTGTTCTCCCATGGGTAATATGACGACCTGTAATCTGATTTGTGGATTTGATCTGATGTGTAGTGTAACGGCCTGTACCACTGATTGTGGTTTTATCTGATGTGTAGTATAGTGGCCTGTATCACTGATTGTCGTTTTATCTGATGTGTAGTATAAGCGGGCCTGTATCTGCTGATTGATTGTTTATTCTGATGTGTAATATGACGGTCCTGTATCACTGATTTGTGGTTAATCTGATGTGTAGTATAACGGCCTGTATCACTGATTGATTTTTATTTGATGTGTTTAATATAACGTCCCGTACTGATTGCTGATTGTGGTTTTTTTTTTCCGATGTGTAGTATTACGGCCTGTATCACTGATTGTGGTTTTTGTCTGATGTGTAGTATACTGATGCCAGTATCGCTGATTGCTGGTGTGGTGGGTAATATGACGGTGTATATCACTTAATGACAGTTTGTCAGATGGGTAACATGGCGACCTGTATTACTGATTGCCGATTTGCCCGATGGATAATATAACGGTCTCTATCACTGATTGTTGATTTTATGGGTTAATATGACGGTCTGCATCATTTATTGTTGATTTGATGGGTTAGTAAACGGTCTGTATCACTGTTTTGTTGATTTGATGGGTTAATATGACGGTCTGTATGACTGATTGTTGATTTGATGGGTTAATATGACGGTCTGTATCACTGATTGTTGATTTGATGGGTTAATATGGCGGTCTGTATCAATGATTGTTGATTTGATGGGTTAATATATGGCGGTCTGTATGACTGATTGTTGATCTGATGGCTTAATATGACGGCCTGTATCATTTATTGTTGATCTGATGGGTTAATATGACGGTCTGTATCACTGCTCGTTGATTTGATGGGTTAATATGACGGTTTGTATCACTGATTGTTGATTTGGTGGGTTAATATGATGGTCTGAATCACTGTTTGTTGATTTGATGGATTAATATGACGGTCTGTATGACTGATTGTTGATTTGATGGGTTAATATGACGGTCTGTATGACTGATTGTTGATTTGATGGGTTAATATGACTGTCTGTTTTCACTGATTTGATGGGTTAATACGACGGTCTGTATCACTGATTGTTGCTTTGATGGGTTATTATGATGGTCTGTATCACTGATTTGTTGATTTGATGGGTTAATATGACGGTCTGTATCACTGATTTGATGGGTTAATATGACGGTCTGTATCACGGATTTGATGGTTTAATACGACGGTCTGTATCACTGATTGTTGATTTTATGGGTTAATATGACGGTCTGTATCACACTGATTTGATGGGTTAATATGACGGTCTGTATCACTGATTGTTGATTTGATGGGTTAATATGATGGTCTGTATCACTGATTTGTTGATTTGATGGGTTAATACGACGGTCTGTATTACTGATTTGATGGGTTAATTAATATGACGGTCTGTATCACTGATTGTTGATTTGGTGGGTTAATATGATGGGTCTGAATCACTGTTTGTTGATTTGATGGATTATATGACGGTCTGTATGACTGATTGTTGATTTGATGGGTTAATATGACGGTCTGTATCACTGATTTGATGGGTTAATATGACGGTCTGTATCACTGATTGTTGATTTGATTAGTTAATATGATGGTCTGTATCACTGATTGTTGTTTTTGGTGGGTTAATATGATGGTCTGTATCATTGATTGTTGATTTGATGGGTTAATATGACGGTCTGTATCACTGATTGTTGATTTGATGGGTTTATATGACGGTCTGTATCACTGATTTGTATGGGTTAATACGACGGTCTGTATCACTGATGGTGGATTTGATGGGTTTAATATGATGGTCTGTATCACTGATTGTTGATTTGGTGGGTTAATATGAGGGTCTGAATCACTGTTTGGTGATTTGATGGATTAATATGACAGTCCTCTATGACTGATTGTTGATTTGATGGGTTAATATGGCGGTCTGTATCATGATTGTTGGTTTGATCTGGGAGAGAGAGGGACAGACAGACAGACAGACAGACAGACAGACAGACAGACAGAGATAGAGAGAGAGACAGCTAGCCAGCTAACCAACCGGCCAGCCAGCCAGACAAAGAAAATCAAAATCATTTTCATGACAGTAGAAAATATCTCCTTAGGTTGACTGAAACTGTAACGTGACATTTTCGCAGACACCATGAACTGAAAGCAACGGACAACATAGTTTCGGTTATTATCTCCCTGGTTGGTCTTTTTTCTGTACGCGCAATAAGTTTCAGATCATTCCTTTTCTTGCTGTATCCTCTTTTTTCGTCCACAATCACATCCATCCATCCGATCCTCTCTCTTGTGGTCACCCCGATCAGTTTAGCAGACATGTAAATCAGAGTGACTGTGGTCTGAAAAAAAATGTTTATCTGTCTGTCTCTCTGTCTGTCTCTCTGTTTGTACGTCTGTCTGGCTGTGTGTGTGTGTGTTGTGTGTGTGTGTGTGTGTGTGTGTGTGTGTGTGTGTGTGTGTGTGTGTGTGTGTGTGTGTGTGTGTGTGTGTGTGAGTGTGCACGCGCGCGCGTTCAGGTGTGGGCGTGTGTGTGTGTGTGTGTGTGTGTGTGTGTGTGTGTGTGTGTGTGTGTGTGTGTGTGTGTGTGTTGTGCGTGCGTGTGTGCGTGCATGCGTGCGTGCGTGCGTGCGTGCATGCGTGCGTGCGTGCGTGCGTGCGTGCGTGTGTGTGTGTGTGTGTGTGTGTGTGTGTGTGTGTGTGTGTGTGTGTGTGTGTGTGTGTGTGTGTGTGTCTGTGTCTGCGTCTTTGTCATGTATGCGTACGCAAAATTGCTCTCATCCCAGCCGACACTTAACCCAGGGCTGCACTTCGGGTGGAAATGGCCTCACACACGCACTGTTCACTGACCACAATCCATAGCCTGACAGCCTCCACGGGAAATCAGTGTTGTTGATAATCCCCCCAAGTAACAGCCTACATATTCCCATGGGAAGGCAGGAAGAAGGCTGGCACCAACTTGGAATGTAGCCAGTCTCCAGCAGCAGGAGAGATAAAGACAGATGGCTGCTATGCCAAACTGGGCATTGTCTGCCAGCCAAGTGCTTGTCTGCACAGGGGGTTGTTGCCTGGCTTCATTCACCCCGGTTACATACATATAAACATATGTACGTGCATATGTACATACATACATATGTTCATACATGCATGCACATATACATGCATACATACATTCAACAGTATTTACACACACACACACACACACACACACACACACACACACACACCACACACACACACACACACACACACACATACGTATAATATGTATGCATACATGATGTACATGACTACAAGCGCACACGCATATAGACAGTATGCACGTACATAAGTATGTACGCACGTGCGTGCTAGTATACATATATGCATACATGGCTACACACATACACATGCACATATGTACTATACAAGTGCATACGTACGAATGCGCATTAGTGCAAGCGTGCATACATGAAAATTGTTGTACAGAAGAAGGGTTGCAGAGGGAAACTATAAAACTGATTACATCCAGCAAAGCAGCAGAGGTTAACCAGTTCCTGCATGTTTGGATGGGAAATGCTTGTACCCCAGAAAGTGGCGGGGAGAAATTAGAAGCAACTGTACATCGTGAGATGGCAGAGGGAAACCATTGTCTCCAATGTTCGATGAGACCTGATTGTAGACCAGGTGAGACGTCAGAGAGAAAGCATTGTCTCCAATGTTCGATGAGACCTGATTGTACACCAGGTGAGATGGCAGAGGGAAACCATTGTCTCCAATGTTCGATGAGACCTGATTGTAGACCAGGTGAGACGTCAGAGAGAAACCATTGTCTCCAATGTTCGATGAGACCTGATTGTACACCAGGTGAGACGTCAGAGAGAAACCATTGTCTCCAATGTTCGATGAGACCTGATTGTACACCAGGTAAGATGGCAGAGGGAAAGCATTGTCTCCAATGTTTCGATGAGACCTGATTGTACACCAGGTAAGATGGCAGAGGGAAAGCATTGTCTCCAATGTTCGATGAGACCTGATTGTACACCAGGTGAGATGGCATAGGGGAACCATTGTCTCCAATGTTCGATGAGACCTGATTGTACACCAGGTGAGATGGCAGAGGGGAACCATTGTCTCCAATGTTCGATGAGACCTGATTGTACACCAGGTGAGATGGCAGAGGGGAACCATTGTCTCCAATGTTCGATGAGACCTGATTGTACACCAGGTGGGTGGCAACAGGAAATGATGGTATGGATTTGAAAAGCGCTTCGAGTTGGTTTCTAACAAAGGATATAAATCATAATATGTAATTACTCCTCCTCCTCCTCTCCTCCTCCTCCTCCTCCTCCTTATCATCATCATTAGCATCATCAGCATCAGCATCGTCATACTTGTCGTCGTCGTCGCCGTCGTCGTCGCCATCATCATCATCATCATCATCATCATCATCATCATCATCATCATCATCATCATCATCATCATCATCACGTATCATCATCATCATCATCATCATCATCATCATCATCATCATCATCATCATCATCATCTTCATCATCATCATCATTATCATCGTCATCATCGTCATCGTTGCAATTATGATCATCAGTATATTACTATTACTACTACTACTACTACTACTACTACTGCTGCTGCTGCTGCTGCTGCTGCTCTCGCTGCTGCTGCTGCTGCTGCTGCTGCTGCTACTACTACTACTACTACTACTACTACTACTCCTATTGATGATGATAATGAGGAGGAAGAGAAAAGAAGAAGAAGAAGAAGAAGAAGAGAAGAAGAAGAAGAAGAAGAAGAAGAAGAAGAAGAAGAAGAAGGAGGAGAAAACACAGGGTACCCGGTGTAGTATTGGAAATATTCCTACACAGGAGGGTGGCAGACGTAACCTAGGGTGAAAAGACATGAAGCATCAACAGAGAGGAACGAATGACACATCTCAACTTCCATCACAACCACCCTCCAACATCCATACCTTTAGGTGAGAAGACATGAAGCATCAACAGAGAGGAACGAATGACACATCTCACCTTCCATCACAACCACCCTCCAACATCCATACCTTTAGTGAGAAGACATGAAGCATCAACAGAGAGGAACGAATGACACATCTCACCTTCCACCAGTACCACCCTCCAACATCCATACCTTTAGGTGAGAAGACATGAAGCATCAACAGGGAGGAACGAATGACACATCTCACCTTCCATCAGTACCACCCTCCAACATCCATACCTTTAGGTAAAAAGACATGAAGCATCAACAGAGAGGAACGAATGACACATCTCACCTTCCATCAGTACCACCCTCCAACATACATACCTCTAACAGGGACTAAAAATGACGCTGCGTGTGCATGAAAGACCGTGAGAGAGAGAGAGAGAGAGAGAGAGAGAGAGAGAGAGAGAGAGAGAGAGAGAGAGAGAGAGAGAGAGATAGAGAGAGAGAGAGAAGAGAAAAGAAGAAGAGAAGAAGAAGAAGAAGAGGAGGCGAAGAAGATGACGAAAACAACGACGTCGACGACGACGACGACGACGAAGAAGAAGAAGAAGAAGAAGAAGAAGAAGAAGAAGAAGAAACAAGAGAGAGAGAGAGAGAGAGAGAGAGAGAGAGAGAGAGAGAGAGAGAGAGAGAGAGAGAGAGGGCACCTTGTTTTAGCAATATGCATACCCATCATGTAACAGATAGTTCCAGATAACTCCCTAACCCCCTCCCCTGCCTAACCCCACATTCCTTTCCATCAAACACCCATCACTGGAACTGGGCAAACGCTATGCGATGTCTGTTCGCAGACAAGAGCTACAGGAAAGCATGATTTTGTCACAACGAATGTTTGGCTGGTGATCGTTGTTGTTGTTGTTGTTGTTGTTGTTGTTGTTGTTGTTGTTGTTGTTGTTGTTGCTTGTGTGTGTGCGCGTGCGTGATAGTGGTGAGTGGTTAAGTTTAAATATGACGATAAATGTTGTAGTAGAAAGGTGCCAGCAAATGACAGTGTGCGAGATGATGACTAATGGGCATTGTCTAGAGGTAACGACAAATGGCGCAGTTTGAAGGCGATGACAATTGGTGTAGTTTAAAGTTAAAAACAAACGATGTGTGGTTAAAAAGCGAAATCTATCGTGTAGTGAGAAGATAATGACAACTAGAATATGTTCAGTGTGATAAAAGTGGCGTAGCGCACGATGCTGACAAATGGTGTACTTTAACGGTGACAACCATCTGTGTCGTTTGAAGGCTGAGGACAAAGAGTTGAATTAAAAAGTGACAACGAGTGGTGTGGCTTAATGGTCATGACAACTGGTGTAGATTAAAAGTGACAAGTGATGTAAACCAAAGGTGACGACGTGCAATACAGCTTAAAGGTGTCTTGACGTGTAATTTAAGGGTGGGAATAAACTGTGTATCGGAGCGGTGCTGTTAAAAGATGACTACAACTGGTGGAATTTATAGGCATAGGCACAAGAGCGTTGTTTAAAGATGACGAGAATTGGTAGAACTTATAAATGACAATAATGGTGTAATTCAAAGGTGATACCATGTGGATTGGCGTACCTAGGAGGTAGTGATGAGTTTTGTCTTTGACAGGTGATGGTCAGTGATGTATCTTACAGGTGATGTAATTCATTGGTGACGACAGATGGTGTATCTTAAAGGCTCTGACAAATTACACAGCACTATGGAATCATCGGCAATATCAACAACTGGATCCAAAGCTTCCTAAGTGACAGGAGGCAAGCAGTTGTCGTTGACGGTGTCACTTCCACCTTCGTGCCTGTAGAGTCAGGAGTCCCCCAGGGCTCTGTCCTTGCCCATGCCTCTTCCTGCTCTATATCAATGATCTCCCCAAGGGAATCACTTCCACCATACGGCTCTTTGCAGACGACACGGCCTGTCACAAGACAATCACCAAAGTCGGTGACCAGCATGATCTGCAGAGAGACCTGGACAAGCTTGCTGACTGGGAAGGAAAGTGGCTGATGTCCTTCCACCCCAGACAAGTGTGAGGCCCTACACTTTTGGCAAGCGATGGCAGAAAACTTACCATCTGAGAGACCATCCACTGAAGTCTTCCAACGATGCCAAGTACCTCGGTGTCACCATCTCCACCGATCTCAGCTGGAAGAAACATACCAACAACGTCGCCACGAAAGCCAACAAGACCCTTGACTTCCTGCGACGAAACCTAAAGGTCGGCTCCATTGCCATCAAGACCAAGCCTACAAAACCATGGTGCGCCCCCAGCTGGAATACGCGTGCGAAATGTGGGATCCGCACACTGACAACAACATACAGTCCCTCGAGAAGATCCTAAGGAGAGATGCCGCTGGGTAGTAAACCGCTACCCGCCAAACATCGAGCGTGGGGAGAAATGCTTGACCAGCTGAGATGGACATCACTGGAAGATCGGCGAAGAAGAACCCGCCTGACAACACTGTACAAGTATCACCATGGCGACATCATGATCGAGACCAACCATGCACCAGGACTCCTGAAAACTGGATACGCCACACGGCACTTTCATGTACACCAGTACGCCATGGAGTCCTGCCGCAGAAATTATTGTAAATACTCCTTCTTCCCCCGCACCACCAAGGAGTTCAATAAGCTCCCACCTGAGGCAGTTCAATCAGCCTCGGTGGTAGACTTTCAGTCCTACCACTGATCCACCCCTCCACTCCCCACCCCCCATCTCCCCCACCCATCCCCTCCCACCCCATGCTTAGAGTACAAACCCTCCCCACCACACTCCAAAATAGGGCCTACCAAAGTATGATTAGAGGCCTGAAATAGTGGTGTGGTGGTGGCCCCACTTCCCCTGTCCACTGTCCATGCAGTTTTGGTAGTGAGCACTGACTGCATAAACTGACCCACAACTCTCACAGCAAACTGGAACCCCTTTGTAGATGCCAGAATCTTCAGCTTGATGAAGGCGAGCAGATAACAAAGAAAAGAAGAAGGTCAGATAGCGGTGCGTCATCTGGATTAAAGTTGATGACAGGTACTGTGGGTTGAAGTTGATGACAAGCTGCTCGAAAAAGGTTAACTTTCCCACAGCATATCAGCCGCAGGGCAGTTTTAAAGGACACGAAATGTAGTGTATAGTGTATTTTACACATGATGACATGTGATGTGGTTTTTAACGGTGATGATAACTGGTGCAGTTTCAATATGATGACATGTCGTACAGGTTAAATGTCATGACAAATGGTGTAGCTTGGATGTGACAATAAATGATGAAGTTTAAAGATGAGAACATGTGGTGTACATTCAACGTGATGACAGGTGGTGTAGTTTTAAATGTGATGACAAGTAGTGTAGTTTTAAATGTAATGACAAGCAGTGAAGTTTAAATGTGATCACACAAGTGGTGAAGTTTGAATATGATGACAAGTGATGTAGTTTAAATGTGATGACAAGTGGTGTAATTTAAATGTGGTGACAAGTGGTGGGGTTTAAATTTGATGACAAGTTGTGTGATTTAAATGTGATGACAAGTGGTGTGATTTAAATGTGATGACAAGTGGTGTGATTTAAATGTGATGACAAGTGGTGGGGTTTAAATGTGATGACAAGTGGTGCAGTTTAAGATGATGACAACGTGTGGAGTTGAAAGATGATGGCACGTTATCTAGTGTAAAAGTGCTACACGTAGTATAGGTTAAATGTGATAACAAATGTGATGTAGTTTAAAGTGATGATAGGTGGTGTAGTTGAAATGTGATGACAAGTGGTTTAGTTTAAAGGTAATGTCAAGTGGTGTAGTTCAGGCAAGTGCTGTAGTTTATAGGTGACGCCAGGTACTGCAGTTTGGAGTCATATCAAAGAGTGCACTTTAAATGTGTTGACAAGCAGTGTAGCTTCGAAGTAACGACCAGTGGTGTTGTTGAAAGCTGGTATATGACGAATAGTATTGTTTGAATTGATGCGGTAATAAGTGATGTCTGTCTAACCAAGTAGATGAATAGCGTTGTCTGATGCAGGATAACGAGTGGTTTAGTTTTATATGGATAAACGACAAATCATGCTGTTTGATGTTTGAGAACAACGGATTTTTTTGTTTTTTAAGTTTATATAGGACAAATGATATTGTTAGATGTTCTTGAACTATGAGTGCTTCAGTGAAAAGCGAGAAGACAATGGTGTTGGACCTTTGATAACAGAGTGTAGTTTAGTTTGCAGCTAGTAGCGCATGACTTAATTGAGGTTAGATAATAAGTGGTGTATTTTTAAAGCGTGCAATCGACAAGTGGTGTTCTTGAAGTGGGATTACAGCAAACAGGGTAATCCAAAGCGAGTAGGCATCACATGATGTAATTTTAAAAGTAATTATTAAAACTCCACCCAACAACGTGGACAAACGAATGACAGGACAAACCACGACGCGTTTTGACCCCTTAGGTCTCCTTCAGGCACGAGAAACAACACTCAGGACAACGAAAATGAAGAACGAGCAGTTACTTATCTTTGTCGAATTCGGCGCAAGACGGGCGTTGATTCTAAGATAAGTGATTGCTCGTTCTTCATTTTCGTTGTCCTGACTGTTATTCGTCTTGCCTGAAGAAGACCTCATAGGTCAAAAGGCGGCGTGTGTGGTCTTGTGATTCGTTAGTCCACGTTGTTCAGTGGAGTCATAACAATTACCTTTAAAATGTGTTCAGATCTCCGCCTGCAGTTGTCTCACTTTCCAGCTATCGCATAATGTAGTTTGAAGGTAAATAGTGGTACACGTTACTGCAAATACACTACGCCTGATTTGGTTTGAATGAAGGCGACAGCAAGACGTGGAGTGTAAGCTTGGTGCCAAATCAGGTTAATCAAGGTCATCAAGAAGTACTGGCAGCTTCTGGGAAAGGTACGGTAGATGGAGAAGGGGTGGGGGGGGTGGGGTGGGGGGTGGGGGAATCAAGTTTGTATTGCAATGCTGATGTCTGAATAATCACAATTTGATAGGTTCGTGTTCAGACTGAAATGACACTCATCATTTTGGTGTCTGGTTAATTTCTCTCTCTACCTTATCCCCACTCCCCCCCCCTCTCTCCACTCCATACTCCATCTTCCACTCCCTCTACTTTCAATTTAATTACATTCCCATGCATATGCAATTCACGTTAAGGGCAATTCGCGTGATCGACAATTTGTGTTTCTCTGGAATAAATTATTGAATTTCAAATGTTTAGACTTCAACAGCTCTTAAAATAATGATTTATCACACGATCTGATGATGAAGAGACATATTGTTTGTTTTTTTTTATTCTTTTTTTTTTTCACATCCAAGCTGCTGTTTCATTTCGGAGAGTTTTTGTCGAGTCGTTTCGCGTTACCAAGGTAACACTAATGCTTATTGATTTCGTTAGATTCAGCAAATAACGAAGAGAATTTTCCGTGTCAAGATGCCGTCTGTTTTCTATGAATAGGGAACTGATTTTTGACGCTGCGGGTATTGTCAGACAAGGAATATTGCATTTTTTTGGTCAAAGTATAGAACCATATAATCCCTCACTGCCAAGAAACTGATAGATTTCATCGAGTGATTCACTGTACAAAAACTGACAGATGAATTTAGTATGAATCTATTTATAACCCATAGTGTGAATCTATTTATAACCCATATGAACTAAAGGAAATTACGTCAAGTGAACTGAGATACTGACATACCATAAAACGGTAAATTAATTCCCTGTAAAATAAGGCATTTACTTCATGTAATTTGGTAAATCAATTTCCAATAAATAAAGAATATATTATATATATATATATGTATGTATGTATGTATGTATATATATATATATATATATATATATATATATATATATATATATATATATATATATATATGAAATGAGAGAGTTACTTCCTAAGATCTGGAACATTCACTTCCTATAAGGTTTTTTCATTTCCATAATCTGAAAAATTAAATAACTACGCGTGATGACTAAGTGGGCTGCTTCATATGTATACAAATGTCATTGTTGTATCAACAAGAACTCACCAATGTTCTATGAGGAATATTTCTTCCATAATAACCTGTCTGCAAAGATTTATTTCTGTCTGCGAGAAAACTTCGATTTTCACCATTCTATATGTCAATGAGACTTCTTTTGCACATGCATGACTCTGTATAACCAACATGTACATTGTTACTGTAAAATAAATGAAATGCGTGATCAGTATATTTGGGACTTTGTTCTTAAAACAAGCGGCCATTATGACTGCA
>JADBJO010005445.1:0-7500 GCA_016801955.1 Conus betulinus
GGCCAATTACACGTAGGGCTGTTAGGTTTGATAAAAATTAGTGAAGGCAAAATTCCCGAATCTTTTAATACCAACTCGTCTAGGTTTCTTTTTCCTGTAGATTTAATGTAGATACGCATGAGAAGGTTGTACGCAAGTTGGTCAGTGCGATATTCCAAACAATTACAACACAGCAAATTGTTTGCTCAAATGAGTCATTCACTCTTTCTGGGAAAGGTAATTTTCCCTAGTTACCGAGTACACACGTTTGGATCGCATCGCTTCCCTGCTTGGGTACTACAACAAACAAAAATGTTGGATCAGAAATGTGTCAGCCTTTGTTTGTTCGCGCCCTTTCACAAACTGTCCTCGCATTCGGATGGAAAAATAAAGGCTGTGCTCGGACCGTGTGTTGACGTGATTTGTGGTTGTACAGCTTTCTCCCTTGAAATATTTGATCGATTCCTTCGTAGCGAAGTTTCGCCATGGAAATATTGAGGTATGTGTGTAGGTAGAGAATTTTTTCTGAGGTTTTTTTTGAGTGTGTTTTATAGGATTTTCTCTAGACGTCCTAAGTACGCGTGTATTTAGAGACTGTGTCGGGGTACATATTGAATTAAGTGTGTTGTGAAGGAATTTCCACCGAAATATTGAGGTATGTGTGTAGTAGAGAATTTTTTCTGAGCTACTGAGGTGAGTGTGTTGTATAGGATTTCTCTAGACGTACTAAGGTAGGAGGTGTAGTAGGAGAATGTTCCTGGACCATACTTGAGGTAAAGTGTGTTGTAAAGGATTTCCACCGAAAATATTGAGGTAATGTGTGTTGTAGAGAAATGTTCCTGGACATATTGAGGTAAGTGTGTTGTAAAGGATTTCCACTGAAATATTGAGGTATGTGGTGTTGTAGAGAATGTTTCCTGGACCTACTGAGGTGAGTTGTGTTGTAGAGGATTTCCATTGAAATATTGAGGTATGTGTGTTGTAGAGAATGTTCCTGGGACATACTGAGTGTGAGTGTGTTGTAGAGGATTTCCTTTGAAATATTGAGGTATGTGTGTTGTAGAGAAGGTTTCTGGACATATTGAGGTGAGTGTGTTGTAGAGGATTTCCATTGAAATATATTTGATGTTGGTTGTAGAGTTTCCCTGGACTATTGAGGGAGTGTGTTGTAGAGGATTTCCATTGAAAAATGTTGAGGTATGTGTGTTGGTAGAGAATGGTTCCTGGGACATACTGAGGTGAGTGTGTTGTAGAGGATTTCCCTAGACCGTACTGAGGTGAGTGTGTTGTACAGAATTCCCTTTAAATGTATTGATACGAGTGCCATTGTGATCATGGCTATCTTGTGATGTAAAGTACCTTGTCGTTTAAAGCTTTTCTCATTCGAGGAATCTTTGATATGATGATGATGATGATGGGATGAAGATGGACTATGATGATGATAATGATGATGACTATGATGATAATGATGACTATGATGATCATGATGAGATGATGATAATAAACGATGATGAATGATGATGATGATGATGATGATGATAAAGATGACGGTGATGATGATGATGATGATGATGATGATAATAAAGATGACGATGATGATGATGATGATGATTGATGATGATGATGAATGATGATGATGATGATAATGATAATGATGATGATGATGATGATGATCTTGAAATGAGTGCACGGTGATTGCTATACATGTGACGCAATGACAGTTGCAAGTGTTGCTGCCTTACCTGCCATTCCTTTATCAACAGTAGCGTTATCACCACCAGCTGACTTTTGGCTGCACTGAGCGCAGCCACACCCAAAGTTTATCTTACTGCGACCCTGCACTGCAGCAATCAGTACTAAGCCTCTGATGGGACTCGAACCCCACGACCTCGCAGCCCGCCACCTGTGACACTAACCACTGTGCCCTGAAGGCTGCTAATGAGAGCTGAATGTAGGTCTGAAGTAAGTGGTCATGACAAGAGTCCGCCCTGATCATGTTGTTCGCAGATCAGAGTACCAGACCGAAAAAAGCATGCTGATGTTGTGTGGTGTGTTGTGTGTGTGTGTGTGTGTGTGTGTGTGTGTGTGTAAAGACATCCTACGATCTGAGTGAAAATACAAAGCGGTGCGTGCAGCTGAAGTAGAACTTGGTCCCATGGCTGGAAAAGGGGCTTGGAAGCCAAGGTCACGGACACGTGACTGATGAAAACAGTGGTTTAGTTGGCTTGATCTCTAAAGCAGACCCCAACCCACCCACCCCCCACCCCCCCCCCACCTGCCAGCCCTCCCCCCCCCCCCACCACCCCCGCCAACTTCCCCCCTCCCCCCAAATTGTTTGACCAAAACTCGGCGCGCACTGTTCTTCCTGGCAATCATCGCAGCTGACTAAAAAGAAAAACAACACCAAACAAAAAACTTGCTTAAGTTACTCTCAGGGTTCAGTGTCTGCACCGACCTCAGATGGTAGGGAGAGATAAAGGATAAAAAACAGGAGAGTGGAGGGGGTGGGGGGTGGGTGGGGATCGAAAGAACCTGTCAACCTCAACATCGATACCACCAGAACGATAGCACTCTAATGAAATACGAACAGCGCAGATGTAAAGTTTTTCATCGAGATTTTTGAACTCGTTCTGAACAACGACTTGAACAACGACTTGACTGCAAGGTTTGAAAAGAATGATCAGTAAGTCCGCCAAACAACAGGGGGCAAACAAATCACGAGAAAAAAAAAAAAACACGAGGCGTTTCGACCTCTCAGGTCTTCTTCAGGCAAGAAGATAAACAACATTCAGTACAATAGAAATGAAGATCCTTCTTCACCATCTGGACTGTAGAAGAGAGAGGACACACCACACACACACACACACACACACCACACACACACAACACACACACACACACACACACACCCACACACAAACGACGCGTTTCGACCTCTCAGGTCTTCTTCAGGCAAACTAAAAACACCAGTCAGGACGACGAAAAACGACGATCCTTCTTCACTCACCAACTGAACTGTCAGTCACACCCCTGAAAGTACGCTCTGTCAACCATGTTGCACGATGACGTCAGGTCCTTCGGGGCTCCGTCTACCGGACGCGTTCAGAGAACGTGAGGCGGAACATCGACCTCCGTCACCCCCAAGAGCTGTGGCGTTTTCCAGGCGGGCCAGGCCATGGAGCTGCGGCCCGCGGGGGCGCCCTGTCTCCTGAACGTCTCCTGGCTCTGTCCACCAGGTGAGTAGGAGCAGTAATGAGAAGTGTTCGGGTTTAGCCCGCCTGGCCCAGCCGCTAAGGCCACACTGATCGAGGCTGGAAGAGTGTGAGAGGCGCCTGAAGCCTGGACAGTTTCAGAGTGGAAAAAAAACACGCGTGGAAGTAGATTTCTGAAAATGAAATTAAGAGGCCAGCATAAAGGGTATGGTGTGGAAACTGATACGATGGGATATGGAGAGGAACTATAATAGGATAGGGTGAGGAACTGATACAATAGGATAGGGTTAGGAACTAATACAATAGGATAGGGTGAGGAAAACTGATACAATAGGATAGGGTGAGGGAAACTAGGATATACAATAGGAATAGGGTGGTGGAACTGATACAATAGGATATGGTGAGGAACTAATACAATGGGATATGGTGAGGAACTGATACAATAGGATATGGTGAGGAACTGATACAATGGGATATGGTGAGGAACTGATACAATAGGATATGGTGAGGAACTGATACAATGGGATATGGTGAGGAACTGATACAATAGGATAGGGTGCGGAACTAATACAATGGGATATGGTGAGGAACTGATACAATAGGATAGGGTGCGGAACTGATACAATAGGATATGGTGAGGAAACTAATACAATGGGATATGGTGAGCAAACTGATACAATAGGATATGGTGAGGAACTGAAACAAGAGGATATGGTGCGGATCTTATACAATAGGATATCGATGGGTTTGCTGGGTGGACAAAATTGAAAAGAGAAAACGATCACTAAAAAATTACACTTCTGAAAGTGAATCAAGACATGCAGGGTTTTTTTTTTTTTCTTTCTTTTTTTTTTCTGCAGTGAACAATCTCGGACTCAATTACAACAGACAAAATTCAAAAATAACACTTGGACAAACTTTTTTTTTTTAAGTATTACACGAGCTTCCCGAAATGGAATGAACAATGCACATATTGTAATCGTCTTACTTACAGCCACAAGCAGTCACGCACCCATGTATCCTCTCTTTCTCTTTCACACACACGCATGTATATTCTGAATATGCCCTGAACACTTGCTCTTGATTTTAAAAACAAGCCGTCTGTTTGCCCCCTACACCCCGGACGTCCCGCACCGTGTCTGCGGGCCATCAGCACTATGGCCGTGCATGATAAAGGTATCGTTGTCTGAAAACACTCGGCGTAGAGCGTTTGGAAAGAAGACAACTGATGCAGACTGCATTGTGGGTTTCTACGTGCAGGGGCGGATGATGTGAAGAAGTGGGGGTTGGGGGGGGGGAGGGGGGGGGGGTGCGGGCGAACCCATTTCGGACCATAGAAGAGTCTTCAGCGCGAGCGCACATACACACGCCTAAAAAAAAAACGCCATAGTGTGGCAGCAGATATTATATATATATATATAGTGCTGATCAAATTAATAGTGGGGAAAAACAAGTACAGGCTATCAGTTCTTTTGTTATTATGTAAACGACTAGCCAAAGATTTGAAATACGAAAAAAAAACTGGAGTGGAAAGAAAAATAAGGTAGGAAAATATATTATAAATAGTAAACGCCTCACTTGTAGCATATGGGAACCATTGCATGTTTTCTCGATCACATCTCTTTTCCTATTGCCCGTACCTCGGCCTTTCGTCCACTGGATCGTACTCATCAGGGGAAACATGCCTGATTGTGTTTGTGCTCTCTTGGCGTCAAATAGAAATGCACCGCAGTCCATAATTCTGTGGTGTTCGTGCCACCAAGAGTTAAAAAAAAAAATGCAACAGCACCCCAAAGCAGCAAGTGAAACAAAAAGAAAGTGTGTAAAGGACATTTGTTGTTGATGAACTATAATTACTATGTGAATAGTACAAAATGTAGGAAGAATCTTTGAACCTATGCTTGAAGATCCATTCAAGGATGCAAGGGAGATCAAAAGATACGGAACAGTCTGAGTGGTCAGCTCTGCTGTTCAATAACCCAAGCATTGTCAGCGGCTAAGAATTGTGCAGAACTACCTTTAATTGAATCTCCTAAGAGATGCAATCGCCCACTGATTGATCATACAATATAATGCAGAACAAATAAGTAGTGAGGGAAAACAAGTGCAGGGTATATATATGCTGTTGCATTCTTTTTCGAACGGGAGGGATTGCGATAGTTTCCTCATGCAGCTAGTGAAGGGGTTTTTCATATTTATGATATACATTTTCCCATTTATTTCATCTTCAAATTTTTTTTTTTCCCTCTCAATTTCTAATCTTTTGCCAATCATTACTATAATGATGGAAGAATTGTTAACCTGCACTTGTTTTCCCCCACTACTTAATTGTTCAGCATTATACTGTTTGGTCAATCAGTGGGTGATTGCATCTCTTACGAGATCCAAGGAAAGGTTGTTCTGCACAATTCTTAGCCGCTGACAATGCTTGGGTTATTGAACAGCAGAGCTGACCACTCAGACTGTTCCGTATCTTTTGATCCTTGCATCCTTAAATGGATCCTCAAGCATAGGCTCAAAAGATTGTCCCTTACATTTTTATACTGTTTGCGTAATGTTTTTAGTTTTCAACAACTTTTTTTCCTCTCCAAACTTTCGTTTTGTTTAATTCTACTACCTTTCGCTGGCTGCTTTGGGGGTGCTGTTGCATTCTTTTTCGAACCCTTGGCGGTCGGAACACCACAGAATTATGGACTGTGGTGTGTCTCTATCTGACGCCAAGAGCACAGACACAAATCAGCCGTGTCTCCCTGATGAGTCCGATCCAGCGGACGAAAGGCCTCGGAGCAGGCGACACATATAGATCTGTCCTTCGGGAGGGATTGCGATAGTTTTCCTCATGCAGCTAGTGAAGGGGTTTAATGATGGAAGAATTGTAAACCTGCACTTTGTTTTCCCCCCCACTACTTAATTGTTCAGCATTATATATATATATGTACCTCTCTCTATATATATATATGTGTGTGTGTGTACACACATATATCACAGGTGAGATGGAGAAAAGAGAGAGAGAGAGGGCTGAGTTTCAAAACTATGCAGCAAAGTGACTTATATACCAATTGTAGTAGGAAAAAAAAAAACCTTTATAGGAAGGCTTTTTGTACAATTTCAGATATTGCAGACGAAATGCTGGTAATTGGAACGACAGAAGCTTGTTGAGTGATCATGAGTTAATGCAACACAACTCTAAACCCCCCCGCAGCCACTCAGTTCCCGCTTCGTTTTTCCTTCCACAGCATCCTGAGAGAGTGCCCTCCCTCGGTCAAAACAGCGGATGCGAGCCGTGGGGCTGGGTTGCCACAGCGATCGCATCTACGTCGACCTTCGACCCCTAGAGGCAGGTCACGAGCGAGAGTACGTGACGGTGTGGGAGGAAGGGGAGACGGGCTACTGCCAGCACGTGAAACGACTGCGGAAAGACATGATTGAGGGCATGTTCCACTTCCATCTGTCTGTCTGTCTGTCTGTGTTTTCTGTCTCTGTCTCTGTCTGTCTGTCTCTCTTTATCTCTGTACAAATTTGAGAACGAACTCCACTTTCTATTCAGATGCAATGCTTATATGCCTTTCAGAGAAAAATACATACTGAAGCACAGATAATTCAGAACGTGAACTCTATTGAACTAAAGCAATTACTTGCAAACGAAAGTGTGCATATTACAAGAGATATTGCTATGTATATATATCATGCACTGAAAAAAAAAAAACCCAGAACTCGTATCACACCCAGTATGAATAATAGGTTACCCTCATATAATTAGCATTATTAGTACATCGAAAAATATACTTTTGTTGTCATTTCTCTCTTTTTTCTCTTTATGTGTGCACTGCACCTCACATTGTTATAGGCCGGAGGTCTGAAACATTAAAATTTTCTTCAATTGTTCTCTGTCTGTCTGTCTGTCTCTCTCTGTCTCTCTCTGTCTCTCTCTCTCTCTCTCTCTCTCTCTCTCTCTCTCTCTCACACACACACACACACACACACACACACACACACACACGTAAGTACCACACACGCTTACACGCATGTGCACACACACACATGTAAACATTTAGCAAATACAGCCAGATTTTTGTTTATGAGCATTGATACGTATTTTGAGGGAATGTTGTTTAGTTATGGAGTCAGCCTGATCTGTGCTTTTACTGTCTTTTTTTTTCTGCTATTTCTGGATTTCAATCGCCTTTTTTATGTAATTTGTTGTCCGAAGAATATTTATTGCGCTAGTTTGATTAAAACTACACTCATTTTTCCCCCATTTTCTCTTTCCATTTCTCCTCTTCCTTCTTTTGTTCTTCTCCTTCTTCGT
>JADBJO010005445.1:15000-17500 GCA_016801955.1 Conus betulinus
GTCACCGTGGAGAGAGAACGTCACCGGCGCAGCGCCGAGCAGAGCCTCCCTCGAAATCGAGCCACGGCCAGAATCTACGACTGGGGAGCGAGAGTGGCTGAACAAACTGCTGTGACGTGGAAGAAGGAGAGTTGGATGCGCAGGCTCTTTGCGGGACATGTTGACAAGTTTAAAGACTTTGTCCCTCCCCCCCTTGCCCCCGTCCCCCCCCCCCCCCCAACCTACCCAGCCTTCTCCCTTTGCTTTTCATTTCTTTTCTTTTTGTTGTAGTAAATACGGTTTTGTAGCAGCACTGCTTGACAAGGAATTCAAAAACGGCATCATGTTGAGTGTTTGTAGAATCTAATACACGCACTTTTTAAAAGTGATGGAGAAATCGTGTTGGGTACGTCACACACACACACACACACACACACACACACACACACACACACACACACACACACACACACACGTATTAACGCCCAGCTTACGCATAATCGGAACTAGCAGTTTAAAGCTCAATTCAGATGTGATGTTTTCATCCATTTGCTATTACGTTTTCAACAGTCCGGCATCAGAATGTATGGTCAGCATGACACGTTTTCGAAACATGTCCGACATCCTTGAGCAGCCATGAGATAGCAAGATGATATGTATCAATGTCACATGTCTCAAAGACTACCATCCAAGAGATTTGTTCTGACACCGAGAGAGGACGATGGAGAAGATAGTAAAGGAGATTGATGAGATAACACGAAAAGAGAGGGGGAAAAAAAAAAAGAAAAAGAGGACGAAAGAAAGAAACAAGATAAATGGAAATGGTAGAATAAAGATGAGGCGAAGATGAAGAAAAAAGGCGATGGAGAGAGAGAGAGAGAGAGAGAGAGAGGGGGGGGGGGTGGGGTGGCGGGGGGTGGGGGGGACCGCGACATCACCAACCCAGCAGCAAACAGCATGCGAAATTCAAAGAAGCAAGGAAAAGTTATGAATCAACAAGCAAGAGGAAAGCAACGGGGAGTTCTGTGACTGTAACAACAGTAATTCGACTAAAATCAACCTCTTCTATTCAAAACGAGAGGAGAGAGAGAGAGAGGGGGGGGAGAGGAGAGTGAAAGTGTGTGTGTGTGAGAGAGAGGGGGGGGGGGAGGGAATTACGTGTGTGTGTATGTGTGTGTGTGTGTGTGTGTGTGTGTGTGTGTGTGTGTGTGTGAGAGAGAGAGAGAGAGAGACGAGAGTAGGAAATCAGCAAGGGAAGTAAGAGCTCGCGTTTAGCGAGAGTGACTCCGCCGTCCTCACAAAACAAAATGGCACCGATGTTCAGACCCCAAGCAATGATGTAGTCCCATCAGTTGGCTTCAAAGCTGAATCCAGAGCGAAAAAAAGGCCAACATGCGAGCACGAAACGATGCGCCTGCAGTGCAGACAGTCGATGCTCCGATCCTACTCGTGGAGTGCTCTTCAAATAGTTGATTCTCTGGAACAATTCTCTTTTACGTATGAACTGAGAAACGGTCACTCTGTTCGCAATGGAAAGGTGTGCAGCATCTTTCCTGCCTTTTTTTTTTTTCTTTCTTGCATTCAGTCTGTTTAGCCCCTTCCGTCAGCATAGCCGTTCTGTCAGCGAGAGAATATACTACAAACACGGGCGTGCAACGATACACCTGTAACGTAGATACTGTATCACAAACAGTTAGACTTCGACTCCGTTCTATCCATTCAGATTTACATGTCTTTGATGTGATGTTTGTTTTACTGAATGACGCATACACACATAGCGTAATGATCTTAACACCTGCATTGAGTGAGGAAAGGTAACTCTCATTTGCGATGAGAATACGGGTGATCTTTTCCTGTGATGTTGTGTCCCGAACAAGCCTACTGCGACATCGATAAATGAACACTTGGGCGCATCAAAACACTTCCTTCCCACAATCTGGCACTGCTTCAAAACGCATCTTTTGCACGAAAGAACTGACGAAAAAATTTTTTTTTTCTCTCTCTCTCTCTCCAAAATTATTTTCCCGGTAATTAGTATTCATCCATACAGTAACGCTTCAGCCTGGCTTAGCGATCATTGTTGATAGGATTTAGGCCCAGTAGGTGCTGTCACAGATATAGCAAAAATTGGAGCAGACTTTTTTTTTTTTTTATATTACACCCGTCAGCCTGATTCGGCAACAGTGCAGGATCTCCGTATGCAAGTGATAAAGGGACATAACCAGGTACAGACACAAACTTGTTTGAAGGTCAACGAGTGATACTTTATTGACTTCTTTTTTTCGGTGATTAATTTAGCTTTTCATGGTGTTTTTTTCATATTTGTGTTGTAATTATATTGTATCTATACGTATCCATAATAAAGTATTTTTATCATAGTTTTATTCATGGTGATGGAAGTCAGCATCTGTGTGTGTGTGTGTGTGTGTGTGTGTGTGTGTGTGTGTGTGTGTGTGAGAGAGAGAGAGAGAGAGAGAGAGAGAGAGAGAGAGAGCTTGTGTGTTCGGATACTGGAGCGTTT
>JADBJO010005445.1:27500-30958 GCA_016801955.1 Conus betulinus
GTTCTCCTTTCCCTACTGTCTCAACAGGAACAGCTCAGCATTTCACAGCACTTTGTTCTCCTTTCCCTACTGTCTCAACAGGAACAGCTCAGCATTTCACAGCACTTTTGGTTCCTTTCCCTACTGTCTCAACAGGACAGCTCAGCATTTCACAGCACTTTGTTCTTCTTTCCCTGCTGTCTCAACAGGAACAGCTCAGCATTTCACACAGCGCTTTGATATTCTTTCCCTACTGTCTCAATAGGAACCGTGAACTTTGCACAGAACTCTGAAGAGCACGGAAACTCGTACAATCCGGACTATGTGGTGGTGGGGAGGGGAGTGGGGGGTGGGGGTGGGGGCTATCTTTGAGCCCGTATACCACATCTCTGGTACTGCAGCGAGCAAACCAACTCTTAAGTCTTGCGCATGATATGCTGACGGGTGGGGGTGGGGTGGGGGGTGGTTCCATGGGTGGTCACCCTAACAGGAAGTGAAACTCTCTTCTTTTCTTATTGTAGTAACCGGTTTCACATCTAAAATTATGTGAATCAGTGTGTGTGTGTGTGTGTGTGTGTGTGTGTGTGTGTGTGTGTGTGTGTGTGTGTGTGTGTGTGTGTGTGTGTGTGTGTGTGTGTGTGTGTGTGTGCGCGCGCGCGCGTGCGCGAGTGTGTGTGTGTGTGCCACCGCTAATCTTTTTTTTTTTGTTTTTTTTTTTTTTTTTGCCCAACTGCATAACATAAATAAAATTAGTTCAATGAAAACAGAAAATGTCACCTGTATACATGCCGACACCTTCCATTTTCAACACAAAGTGAGGAATGGGGAGTGGGATAACCTATCTGTCCACCTTGCCATTCCAAACAGGATCCAGGGAAGGTAGTGAAGAACCTGGCCGAATTCCTAGGAGTGAAGGCCTCTCCTCAGCTGTGCAAGGACATCGTTGAAGCCACCAGCTTCGCCAAGCTGAAGAAAGCCGACGAGAACAAGAAAACAGTCCGCCAACATCCCAGTTGTAAACTACTACCGTAAAGGTAAAGCAGTAACGTAAACAGATACAGCTGGAGAAATCTCCCAGTGTTTGTGGTATCATGTATGTGAGTGTGTTTGGAAAGATTTCTTCGACTGCATCACTACGCTGACTTAAGTAGTTGTCTCTGAATGTTCAAATTTCCTGAAGAAATGAAAGTGTTAACAGTTCAGAGCAAAGTTTTCATGTTTTGCAGTAAAGTGTTAATTTAATGGTTTCATGGAGGAAAGTTGTAATGCCTCAGAGTAAAGTTTTTTTTCTCAGGTAAAGTTTTCATGGCTCAGAGTAAAAGTTTTAATGGCTCAGAGTAAAGTTTTAATGGCTCAGAGCAAAGTTTTAATGGTTCACAGCAAGTTTTTAATGGTTCAGAGCAAAGTTTTAATGGCTCAGAGTAAAGTTTTCATGTTCAGAGCAAAGTTTTAATGGTTCAGAGTAAAGTTTTTAATGGTTCAGAGTAAAGTTTTAATGGTTCAGAGCAAAGTTTTTTCAGTAAAGTTTAATGGTTCAAAAAGACAAGGCCTGATCAGCTGAAGGTAAGCGCGATTGGATTCTTTGCTGCCCATGAAAATTACTATACTATCACCCCCTCAGTAAACAGGTGAAGATCTAGTGTTGGCTTCATCGAGTGGTCTAGATGGCGTCGTGCATTCCATAGCTCATAAACATCTCCCCTCCCGGCCTCTTTCTTCCTCACCCTACACCTCCGTCCATCCCGCTGTCTTGGAAATATGTTTCACCGGGACCCCTACATGTGCTCAGAAAATGACCACAGGAGAGGAATGAGGAATAGGGGGGCTGAAGGTGAAGGGGGGGGGGGGGGGGGGGGAGGGAGGGGTTACGGAGAAAAGCTGATGAGGGAGTGGGGTGCTTCGAAGGAAGGGTGAGGTTTGAGGATGGGGAAGAAAAGGGCAGGGGAGAGTGAAAGGTGCCGCCGCCTGCCATGTAAAAGGTCCCTAGTGAGTGGAAATCAATTGTTGTGATTTTTGGCACGAGGTTTATTTACTACATGCAGAGTGCAGAACTGCTCCCAGCTGGTAGCTGGTTTGGTGTTTTGAGGACAGCACTGCTCCTGACTGGTTGGTTTGGTGTTTGAGGACAGAACTGCTCCCAGCTGGTTGGTTTGGTGTTTGAGGCCAGAACTGCTCCCAACTGGTTGGCTTGGTGTTTGAGGACAGAACTGCTGCTCCAGGCTGGTTGGTTTGGTGTTTGAGGACAGAACTGCTCCTGGCTGGTTGGTTTGGTGTTTGAGGACAG
This sequence comes from Conus betulinus, assembly GCA_016801955.1. Lineage (NCBI taxonomy): Eukaryota > Metazoa > Mollusca > Gastropoda > Neogastropoda > Conidae > Conus > Conus betulinus. The sequence continues at coordinate 29,764 of JADBJO010005445.1, forward strand.
TACTGCTCTGGGTCTCACTGGCACTATCAGCCGTCTCTTTTCCTTTGTCTTTCTTTGGCCATATTTGGGGAAAGTCCAGGGATGGTGAGGACAGACCCACTGACCACACTGAAAGTCCTGTTGAAAACAGGAAAGACTGCAACCCGGGATTCTCTCCATAGAGAAAGTTTTAGTTGAACTTGGAGTTGTACTGGTCTTACCTTTCTGTGAAACACAGCAACGAAGATGGCAGCAGGAAGCATGCAGCAAATTGCTTGGAGGTGGCGTCTTTTGCCAGTGAGTTCTGCGCATATATAAAAGTTGAACACCCACGGGGACCTTGCGCGGGAGGTTCTGTTGTATGACGACCAATGGCCATCACACAGTGGTGTGTGCCAGGGGAGCAGTCATGTCGTTCGTCTCAGTGAAATATCTGTGCGTTCCTGTAGTGCAGGATTTCAAGGGTGGTTCTGATTTGCTCCCGACTGATTTGGTTTGGCAGTTGAGAACGGTACTGATCTGCGCGCCAACGCACCTTTGGGTGTACATTTTTTTCTTTTTTTCGTTTTTCTTCTATGTGTGCGTGTGGTATGGTGGTGGTGGTGGTGGTGATGGTGGTTATGGAGGTGGTGGTAGTGAAGGTGGTGATGGTGGTGGTGGAGGTGGTGGTAGTGGTAGTTGTGATGGTGGTGGTGGGTTGTGCGTGTGTGTGTGGGTGTCGGGGAGGGGGGGGAGGCAAAAATATGGGGAGAATGGGGGCAATCTTACCGTCCAAACACAAATGTTACTCCAGAGACATAAAGAAAGGGAACAAGCTGATACACATCTGCAACTGTCTGTACCCATGTTTTATCAGGAGACGTCGGAGACTGGAAGAACCACATGACAGTGGCACAAAGTGAACGCTTCGACGCCGCCATGACACAAACGAATGGGATTCATGTGGCTTCCGCTCCGCCTACACACTGTGAAGGGCAGGGTTTGGGTGACTTCTGGGATCTTCACTTCAACGGGATCTGGGATCTGGATTTTGTGCGCTTCCCACCACCACAAGTCCTTGAACATCGTCCTTGGATGCTTCTGACCCTGAGCAAGCATTCATTTGATGCAGATGATCAAATGTTGGACCTTTGTCGATTTTAGTTGTGTATAAAAAGGAATCTAATGCAGACCAAAGACAATACCTTACGAAGAATAACCAGTCACCTGCCAACCC
>JADBJO010005445.1:31932-34432 GCA_016801955.1 Conus betulinus
ACTACAGCCGGTGTGTCAACTGGTGCAGAGAATCTCGAAAGTGTGGGCACCGGCGTGCGTAAGCAGGCTTGTGGTTTGGTGTTGGAGCACATGATAGATTTGTTGGTGCAGTTTAGTGTTCATGACAGTAAGAGTGTTTTTAATGACCACAAAAAGAAAAAATAGTAAAATAGACCCTGCAAAGGACAAGAAGAAAAGAAAACAAAAACAACAAATCACAAATGTATGCACAAAGAATAAGAAATTTCAATATCGTACAAAAGGCACTATCAATAAATACAAAACAACAAAAAAAAAGGCGGGGACAAGTGATGGGAAAAAAAAAAAAAAAAAAAGATAGCGTCCCATGTATACTAGACAGAAAAAGAAACAGATAACTGTAATTTTTGGTATGGTTGATAGAAGTGTGACCTTAAAGTTTGATGGATTCCTGTTTTTCCAGGTCGTTTTCCTTTTCAGAATACAGTGATTTGTGTGGGTGTGTGTATGCAGGTTTATTGATCTGCTGTGTGCGATTGGTGTGTGTGTGGTGTCTGGTGTGTGTAGTGTGTGTGTGTGTTGTGCTGTGGTGTCTTAAGTGGTAGTGTTGTGCTGTATTGTGTGTGTGTGGTGTGTGTTGTGTGGTGTGTGCATTGTTTCATGTGCTTGTGGTGCGTGCGAGGTGCGTAAGTCTGTGTTGTGCATGTATTGTGTGTGTGTGTTGTGTGTGTGGTGGTGTGTGTGTGTGTGGGTGATGTGTGCGTGTGGGTGTGTGAGCACCGTGAGTAGTGCGTGCGTTGTCGTGTGCTGGTGTGTATGTGGGTGTGTGTGTGTGTGGGTGTGTGTGTGTCCTGGTGACATTCTCACATTCCCAATCATTACCAGCTTCCCCGTTGACAGTCACGCCCAGGCTAAACCTGTGGCAGCAATGCACTGATGTTCCACAAGGGCAGTCAGTATCAGGCCATGCATTATAATCACGTCATCACAGGGGACACTGCAGTCCTGCTCAGTGACCAGCGCCATCACCTCCATCATTGACAGCCATCACAGGGGACACTATGAACCTCCATCAAACAGGTCATCACAGGGGACACTGTCACCTCCATCAAACAGCCGTCACAGGGGACACTATCACCTCCATCAAACAGCCATCACAGGAGACACTATCACCTCCATCAAACAGCCATCACAGGGGACACTATCACCTCCATCAAACAGCCATCACAGGGGACCTATCACCCTCCATCAAACAGCCATCACACAGTCTTTTAGAGTGTTGGGACTTGACCGTGTGTTGGAGTGTTAGAGTGTGGCGTGATGTGAGACATAAACACTTTACAGCAGACTCCATGAAAACTTTGTTGAGAGATGTTTCCACCTGATGTCATCTTTGAATTTCTGAAAGAAATTAACACTTCTTTTTATCTGATCTGAAATTTTATAGCAGAAAACGTATTAAACAAAATTACCTCTCCTCTCTCTCTCTCTCGTTCTCTCTCGTCTCTCTCTCTCTCTCTCTCTCCTCTCTCTCTCTCTGTCTCTCTCTCTCTCTCTCTCTCTCCTCTCTCTCTCTCTCTCTCTCTCTCTCTCTCTCTCTCTCTCTCTCTGTGTGTGTGTGTGTGTGTGGTGTGTGTGTGTGTGTGTGTGTGTTTAGGTATTTTCAAAGGGCTGTGTGAATGAATAACTTGTGAGATGACTTCAATGTGGTGACAGCCCTGACATGGCCCTTTGCGGTCGGCTGGGCTGTAAGCAATATTACTTTTCCTTACTATCCATCACTTCCATCCATATCGGAAAGCCCTACCACAACCCCCATCAGTATCACACTTCAATTACTACCATCCTCAGCAATTGTACGTACGAGAACCACCTCGACAATCACACTCCCATCACGAACCCCCCCCCCCCCCACCCCACCCCCACCCCTGCAAGAACCACCACCACTATCACACTACCAACACCACCACCACCATCACCCCAACAAGAACCACCACCACTATCACACTACCATCACCACCACCACCACCACCACCCAACAAGAACCACCACCACTATTACACTACCGTCACCCACCACTCCCACCCCCAACAAGAGCCACCCCCCAACAAGAGCCACCATCACTATCACACTACTACCCCCTCCCCCCATTAAAGAACCACCACCACTATCATATTACCATCACGATCACCCCCCCCAAAAAACCACCACCGCTATCACACTACCACCACCACACCCCACACCCTACAAGAACCACCACCGCTACCACTATCACACTACCACCACCCCACCCCTACAAGAACCAGCACCACAATCATACTACCATCACGACCACCCCCACCATCCCATACAAGAACAACCACCACTACCACAGTACCACCACCACCCCACCCCACCTTCCTACAGAACCACTACCACTATCACGCTACCATCACCACCACCACCACCACCACCCTACAATAACCACCACCACTATCACACTACCATCACTACTACCTCCTTCCTACTACAATAACCACCA